>JACCHV010000782.1:0-16741 GCA_018907245.1 Eupristina koningsbergeri | reverse complement strand
GAGCAGCAACAAAACAACGCTGTCAGCCATCATCAACAGCAATTTCAGTCTCAGCCAGTCAATAACAACTGCACAAACAGCAACTTTTTAATGCCACCACTGCCTGGATCACTTATGGGCATCACAACACACGGAACACAAGCGGTCCAGCTGTTAGCTGCCGGCTTTCCTTCTAGCTTTGGAACTTCGGGTTAGTTTGGCTTAATAACGTTCGGGAAGAAAGCGCTATTCTAGCTGCCCCGTTTATTCCGTTCAACTTGCATGCGATGACGTTTGGAGTTGCTTCTTCTACTTCAGCTCCGCGTCTATCACCGCCACAGTCCGTTGCTGGCACAACCACGATCCTCGATCTTGATCAGTCGGCTAGTCAGCAACAACACGGAAAAATGACCGGTGATAAGCCATCACCGAAAGCATCGACCACCCATGGAGATACACCACCAACACTCCGACCGATAGAGGTCAACAACGATCGTAATGTCGGAAACGCGAATGGAAATAGCAAAATAGAGGCGACTAATGTTCACTTGCATGCAGTCGAGCAACAGCAAAGAAGACAGTAAGTTTTTGAAGATCGCTTGCTCAAGTTAGACGCAACCTGACCGACGTCAACCCAATTCCTTAGGCAAGAAACTCATTAACAATTTGTAGCACTGTCGCTCATATTCCAACTGAGAACAAAGTAGAAGTGTTAAGTCATACTCCACTATGCCAAGTTTGCCAGTCAGGACCTTCGAATGGCCTGCATTTCGGAGCGCCCCGAACATGCGCGGCTTGCGCGGCCTTCTTCAGGTAACCCTCCAGTCTTGGTGTTAAAGCCGTCGTGTTTCTTGCAGGCGCTCAATCAGTGATCAGAAGAAGTACGTGTGTAAACGACCACAGCGATGTTCTCTGCGCGTCACTGACTGTGAGTTTTGTTATTTCTTGTAGCAAGGACCCAGTCTCTGACTAGCCTGCGAAAAACCTTCAGCATAAGTCTCAGACCACTATGAAGTCAGTTTTGCTCGTTTTCAGCGCAAGGCTACCGCAAAATTTGCCGCAATTGTCGAATGAAACGGTGCTTGGAGATTGGGATGATGCCCGAAAAGGTACAGCACAAGCGTCATCGTCGCGAAGTGATTTGGGCGTCGACACCTTAACATCCGATTCATCCTCCGTCATCGCATCAACACAAGATTCACCATGTGCAACAAGGTAAGATTAGCTGGTCTGAGTGTGTTTACCTCTGAAAAGGTCCACTTGCGGTCATATCCACGAAGCTGGAGCGTCATCAGCCATCAAGCAACGAGCTTACTCATTTGTCGATCGTTGGTCACGCTGCAGCCGCGACTGCCACCAACGAGGAGTTGGCCCGGCAACATCACTATGCGAATCAAAAGTTGGTCGCTGCGCATCATCACCAGCAGCAGCATCAACTTAACGAGCACTTCTACTCGACCAATGGTGGCCGGGGACACTCGGAAACCCGTGGGCATTAACACCGCTGACAAACGCACCGTCGATGAGCTTGCCACAACGACTTTAAATTAGATTTTATTATTTCTGATATTGCCAGAATCACCTGTACTTATCACCGACTCTCAATGATCCCATATCTTCGTTTATTTGGAATCTCAAGATTAACGGCAAATTTTGTTCCAAGCTTTTAATAAATGTGTTCTCATTGCACAGTAAAATTAGCCTTCTCTTTCCTCCTGGCACTGAACTGCTTCAATTCGAGACCTTAGTTAGCATCGAAGCCAGCCTTTCACCGTAAATGCGCAAAACGCTTTGGCAGAGTTTGGCAAGCACCATACGCCTAGAACCAAAATTTGGCCCGTTTAATCAGTTTTATGTCTCACTGCACTCCGTATCTTCTGGCATCTGATACCACTAGTCTAAATATAAACTAGAGATTTGAACGCTGCACGGAATTTGCACTTTTTAATAACTCTTGCTGGAACGTGTGGTCGAATGGTTGGCAGCGAGTGCTGGAAGCCTAGTTGAATTCGATTTCGATTGTGGGCGGCAACTAAAACGGCAACTAGTCGCAGCTGCATTTCATTGCCGCCAGTTCCTCAAAGCAGCACGTCTTTGTCGACTACAAGACAACATCCGTCAGAAACGATTGTTCTTTGCTAGTCCTGAGTTGGCCTAATAAAGCAGAAATCATATTTGTCCCTCCATGGTAAAGTGTGTTTTTATAATTCCGCGAAGGCAACCTTTCGACTTCCGATGAGCCCGGTTACCGCGACGACTTGACCACTCGACTCGAAGCATCAATACAGCCGATCAAGGTCGCCCTAGCTGCTGTTCCCATTTGCTGCAGCCGAGCGTCGCCGCATCACCGTGCAGAAGTACGGCTCTGTTGCATGGTCGAACAATATCTTATGGAGCGTCGATGTTGCTAGCAGAAGCAACATATAATTCGATTCCTTTGTCAGTCCGCTTGAAATGCATGTGCCACAGATTGCGTCTGGCGATCCATGCTTGCAGTTCTCACAAACTTGACTTGTCACCCATTCAGCCGGCCCAAAAGTCGCTTTGTAAAGATGTCCAAGTAAGCGCTCTCCACACTGATGTCTTATTGTATTCACTCCAGCTACGTCCCCCCATAAGCTTCTAATCACGTTTTTGAGTGGGATTCCCGCTCAAATCTGTGCGATAAGACGACAGTCACGTAGTTGATTCTCAGTCAATGTTGTTTGATAGCTCGCTGTCAGTGAACAAATCGCAACTCTGTCGATAGCGCTGAAGCTTAGGTTTCGCAGACGTACAGTAGCGTCAGTCGCTTGTAGCTTGAAGTAACATTGCTTGATCAAACTCAAGACGCCACGATTTATAAAAAGTTGTTTAGCTTACTCAAACACTGTTCGTGCAATACAACTTTTTTGCTTCGCTTGGGTTAGGGTAAATCGAGATTTGAACGAGTTACTAAGGAACCATAGCGCCCGTTCTTCCTCTTGTTAGGTTATTTACTAAAAGTCTGGACTTCGACTTTAACTCATGGCCTTTTTATTAAGTACGATCTAACAACACATAGATAACTATATATTCAAGTAGTCTACAACTTTTAACCACTTTCTGATATTGTTTTTGAAGTTTAAAAATATCCTAGCAATACCATTTTTGATCCTTTGAAGCAAAGAATTCTGTAGTAGATTCGTGCTTTCTCTGCGCGTTCTAAACCTTTTTCCATGCAATTAGTGCTTTAATGCTTTGAATCCCAGTATGCTTCAAAAACAGCACTTGGCTATGTGTACAAAGCAGTCAAATCGCAATCTTTACTCGCTCTCGCTTTGGAGCTTTTGTGAATTTTTTGAACATCAAACAGCTTTCAAACCACGTTTGTCTTACAAAAATTGCGTTTAATAAGCTTAAATTAAAAACTTCACCCGCGATATTCATTAATCCACGAATTACTTAATAATCACATGAAAGTCGTCGGCCAGCATGCGCGTAGTCATCGAAGAATGCTTTTAGACAGCCGTAACAACTGCAATTTGATCGACCTCTGAAAAGCGTTTGGGTTTTTTTTTGTCGTTAGTATCAATTTGATTCCTTTTAAACTTCGATAATCATCGATAGGAAGTTGATCTAAATACAATTTCGACTTCTTGAACATCGTTGATATGACCCATAGCTTCTTTTGCACTGTAACCCAGTTCAAACTCGAATTTTACCAGTTTTGGAAAAATGTCTCAATTTTAAAAAATTTTAAACAAAAAAGTAACATTTTTTACAAAATGATAGTTTAGATGATAACAAAGATAATTGTATAAATTTTTTTTCATTTAGGACTAAAAGTCATTCAATTTTAATAAAAGTCTCAAAACTTAGTAAACAATCTAATATCTTTGTGCTCAGCTCTACAGCTTCGAATACGCATAGGTTCACTATTCGTTTTGTTTTGCTTAGGTTTGCCACTCGTTCTACTTTGTTATATTCATCGACTAGTAGACCCAGCATCTGGTGAAGATCACTTTGACTGTCTGAAAACAGCACAATATCGTCAACATAGGCTCTAAAGTTTTATGATCTATTTTAAATCTCTGGTCGGATCAATATACTCTATTGATAGTCGTTTAAAGATTAAGGATGAAAAGAAGGAAAGAGAGCGTGTAGCCTTGCTGGACTCCTCTCTGCACTTTGAGTATCACTTGCTTGCCTGTCGCATCCACGTTTGTTATTCTGACTGCATAGAACTATCAAATCGTTTTGACAGTGGTTGCATCTATGTCCAGTGTTTAGTAAACGTAGAAACGACAGCTGCAAATGCATGAGCGTTAGATTCTTCGTTTCGTTGTTTTGAAGAGAACCTAGAATTCAACTTGATAAAGTCGTTATCTGTTCTGGTTTCGAAAATTTTCAAGATGCCAAACTTCGCCATGCTTTCTTTGCTGCAATCAGTTTTAGTTGTTAACGGATCGATGGCGTATCGACAAGCTGGCGATGAGTGTCTGGTCGGATGAATGTCTGCATGATTGTTTGGTTACTAATTTAGGTGCGTTTTTTACGTACACGACAAAGTTAGTAATTAAGAGTTCGTATTTTTGGTGGGTTTTGAACAGCTGAGCCAAAAGTTGTACGACTGCGCTTCACTTAAAAAACACATAAGCTGTAAACATTGTTTGTAACAAATAATATAAGAATAAAGTAAAAGTTGGCTTTTTTTTTCTAAAGCAAAGTACAATGCGAGACATTAATATGCGTCCACCATCTGATTTTGCAAGTTTAGCATGACGTTGATGATGATGTTAATTCAAAAACTATTCTATTTTGTAGAGTATGTCTCAAAACTGTATTATACTCAAACAAGTAGAAAATTCCAAGTTCCTAGAAAATCTTTTTTCTGTAAGCCAATCTTTACGGCATCGTATGGATGTACAGACGGCTTTACATGTTTTGATGTAAAAATTTATTTTTAAAATAATAACAAGTAACAAAAACAATTAATTAGTAGTTAGTAGATGCGCTTTTACGATCTATAACCTGAGATATTCGCTCTGGCGTAGAATTTATAAGATTGGCAAGCATTCCAATGACCAAACTTCGCTAAGCTTCTAAGATTTCCTCTTTTAGTTGGTCAATGGTTTCATGCTGCCTTTCTGAAGAGTAAATAGTTCACACCATGTATCCCCAGATATTTTCCATTGGATTCAGGTTCAGCGAACAACAAGTAGGCTAGTCCAAAACAGCAATCATATTAGCGTCCCAACCACTGACGAGTTACACAACTTTTGTGGATTAGCGCATTGTCTTGTTGAAAAATGTGTCCCTAATTAACACAAAACGCGCGCAATTGCTTGCCCAGAATCTAAATGTATTCTTCAATATTTATTTTCGAAATAGCGAAGGCTAGGCCGACCGTGCTACGCGAGTTAAACGCAGCCTAAATTTTTGAAAAAAGTGACAAATTTAGATGATTTTTTTTAACCTACCATTACCGATCCACCGCCGCAATTTCAACGTGAAAAAGGCACTGGTTTCTTAGACAAGCTCTGCCAATAAGCGCAAAAGCTATTCGGATCGTCTAACTTAAACTTCTTCTTGTCACTAAAAATGATCTAGATATCCGAAAAATTGAGCATCAGAAAACGGCCGTGACTCGGCATGCTCCCGTCTCAATCAATGTTTCGGCAAGTAAATTCTAATCTTTGGCTCTCATGCTTCAATGTCAATTGCGAAACTTTGGACATCTTCCTACGAACATTGTTGTCCCGACGATGAATCACTCTTAAAATCGTGCGTGAAGAAACATTCGGATCAAGTTCTCGGCTGACCTGTGCGGCTGACTTCATCGAATTGGACGCTTTTCGAACTATAGTATGCTCACAACATCTGCTAAGCTTCCTCGACCTGCCTTCATGCTTTTTCTGACCATGATTACATAGTTTGAGGACAAATCTGCAAGTACAACTTTGTGACCGTTCCAATCGTCTTCCGATCACTCTGTAACCAAGTTCAGCATCGCAATATGCTTCAATTTTGTCCTTCTCTTCTTCACTAAGACCTTTTCCACCTGACATGTTGCTAAAACATCAAAAAAAAATTTTTATCAAAATAAAAAAATTAAAACATGTAAAGCTGTCTGGGCATCCATGTAATGCCATTAAGGTTGGCTTACAGAAAAAAGATTTCTCAAGAATTTAGAATTTTCTACTTGTTTGAGTAGAATACAGTTTTGAAACATAGTCTACAAGATAGGATAGTTTTAAAATTAACATTATCACCAGCTTCATGCTCAACTTGCGAAACCAGGGAATCGACGCATATTTATGTCTAGCACTGTGTATTTGGCACTTTGCGTTGAACTTTTTGAAATAGCCAACAATGTTTTTGCATTTGTACCGTTCTAGCAACAAATTCCTAAACAAAGCTTGCTTTACTAGAAACAGATAAAGTACGATAACCAAAATCATTTAACATCACTGATATTTTTAAATGCTAATCATGCTGTCAGTGTTGCTCAGTTGACATGGTTCTGGTTTTTACGTGCATTATGCGGAATCAAAAACATTTTAATAGAAAAAGGAATAAACAAAGATTAATTAAGCACGTCGAATCTATTACCAGAGTTGCTATAAAAGTCAAGCGAGATTTACAGAAAAATTATTCTCTGGGTGCTCAATCAAACGAAGGTTGTGATAAGTTTCTTTTACTAAAAAGTTTTCCGAAGTTTGTACGACAAAAGAAAGTCGATAAAGGGTTTGGACGACAGTCCAAGAAGTTCAAAAACAGAGTTTTCTGAATAAGCTACGTCGTAGCCTGGAAACTAAATCTGCTTCTTGATATCAAAAAATCAAATCTAAATTTATTGTATATACGTTTTATCAACTGATATTTGCAGATTCATCTGAAGATGCATGTGACTGCGTTGATTGCATCTTTTGTTCTAGCATTCGTGCTTTCAGCGTTGCCGCTGTCTCAAGGTAATGAATTTTCTGTGGTAAAATTCTCTTAATTAAATGCTAGTTTGCTTTTTACTTTTTACATTGTCAAACATCAATTAAAGTAGATAATCAGCATCTGCACTGCTAATTTAAATTTATTTAGGAGGACCTATTGATTTACCTATCAACCGTGTTCTTCGTCAAGCTGTAGCAGGTAAGCAAGGTGTTAAAACTTCAAATATTTTGCGTCATTCAAACCGAGGCATGATAACTAACTTTAATTCAAACTTTATTCAATTTATACAGATGATTATAACAAGCTTTTTTCACTCAAAGTCTTAACTTTATCTTACTTATTCGCTCCGGCCACTTTCTTGAACGCTTCCTGCTATCCTATCCTGAGCCTTTCTAATGGTCTGAGGTTTTTGAATCTTCACCGTAATAGGTGGATGTTCTATCATTCCTCATGTTGAGTATGTTCTTTACATGGCATGATGAGATCTTGCAGTGGTTAGTGGTAGTTGCATTTGAGCCTACAGCTGGTTGAAGCGTAGAATTTATTGAAGAATTGGGTAACTGTCTTAGCTATGCTTTTTGGGTCGCTCACGGTTGTACCTTTGGCTGTATGCCGTCTTGTGAATATTTATCATTTGTAATTGAGTCGCATAAGTCTTTGCTTATGTTTGTTACGGTCTATTACTCGTTTCATGACTTCCACTGCATGCTTTCTGAGATCGTCTTTAATGGACCAGCGTACTGCTTTGCATGCTGTCATGTACTTGATCATGGCGTAGGCTCTGTGCGTCAATCCAAACTTTAGTTGGTGTCTTACTTGCATGAGACCACGTGTTCAGTGACTGATTTTGAAAAGTGATTTAGTGGTCGTTTTGACTGCTTGCATCGCGTTTCTGGTCATCATGAGAACGTATTTGTAATTAGACCGAGGTGATATCACAATTCGTTATTGAAGGATTGCTGCTTGTAGTTTAATTCGGTTAAATGTTGGTGGCAGTGTTTCTTCAAGGTCTGCCAACCAAGTGTTGGCTTTGATAAAGCCAACATTGAATGGAATAGTTTGCTGTGTGGCTAACGAACCCGACGTAGTCCTTTGCATCCGTTGCAGCGTACATGGTCGAGAATGTTGGCTGTTGGTTCTCCGTCTTGTTGTATATGAGCCGACGTCTTACTTAGAAAGCAGAAGTCAGTAGAATATACTTTTTAAGTTATGGGAATAGGTAGATGGAGAAGAAGGAGTAAATAAATAAATACATTGAGGGAGCAAAAGAATATAGCAACCGCTTGCTGTGTTGCAAACCAAAACTGATTTATTGTAAAGTTTAATAAAAGTCATTTTAATATTTACAGAAGCGTACTCGAGTTCATCATCAGAAGATAATTCATACGCGTACTCGACTCCAGGAGACGTTTATTACTCGACCAGTGTTCCACCCCCGAAGATCAGCCAGACTCGGCTTCCATCGAGCCCATCTCTTTTACCCGACCCGAGTCCCCCACCGACGTATCAGCCGTCTCGTGACTCCAGGAGGACGTTTACTCGGATCAGAGTTCATCACCCGAAGCTCACGCCAGACTCGGCTCCAGGAGGGCAATTCTTACCTCCGGACCAGAGTCCACCACCAGAAGATCAGCCAGCCTCGGCTCCAGGAGGCAATTCTTACCCGGACCAGAGTCCACCACCAAATGACTCTTATCCCACAGACGAGATTCCATTACTTGGAGATAGTCGACCAGAATGGGAAGCAACACGATCGTGGTCTGTTGAAACCTCAGGTCAATTACCCCTAATGCCGACCGAAAGCGGCGACAGACCAGCTCCACAAGATGGGTCATCTACTCCGGGTTTATAATCCTACTCGATTAAAGTATAAGAAATTTGTGATTAAGCGTTGAAAGCACATAACTAGTCGTGGTTGTTTGAACAAATAACGTAGTATTTGCATAATAGGTAACCATTGTTACAATCACCAATTAGAATCAATTTAGAGCATCTTATGTTTTAGGTCAATGTGTGAAAATCACCAATTTTTTTGAAACGATTTAAAAACTTAATCGTCCATTGACTTGTTCATTTGATGTAATGTTTGCCAAATAAATAATTATTGATATTGAACTGGCCTCTCGTTTTAACAGTTGACGCTTTTAAACCTAAAAACAAAAATAATCTTTTTTGAAATGTTAAATACTTTTTAACCTTGTTGCAGTTTTAAACGGCAATTGAGTTTGAAGCTAGGTTGTCATCTCGATTGACAATAGCAATGCAGAATTTACAGAAAGTATCTATCCGTCTTTGTTGCAAAACTTGGTCGACAACCTCATTTACGTTGCTGAAGCAAAGTCGTCATGTTGTCGATTTGTTGGTCAGTCAACTTAAAAGTCGCTTTCTCGATGTTGTGCAGTTAAACAATTTCCGGTTCCATCTCATGTCATGCTTTGCTTCTGCAACTGTGCTGGCTTATTTCTATTTTAGATATGACGTGACGATGTTCTCAAAGTTAGCCCTTTCTCGGATCTGTGCAATAAGACGACAGTCACGTAGTTGATTCTCAGTCAATGTTGTTTGATAGCTCGCTGTCAGTGAACAAATCGCAACTCTGTCGATAGCGCTGAAGCTTAGGTTTTGCAGACGTACAGTAGCGTCAGTCGCTTGTAGCTTGAAGTAACATTGCTTGATCAAACTCAAGACGCCACGATTTATAAAAAGTTGTTTAGCTTACTCAAACACTGTTCGTGCAATACAAATTTTTTGCTTAGCTTTTGGTTAGGGTTAATCGAGATTTGAACGAGTTAGCTAAGGAACCATAGCGACCCGTTCTTCCTATTGTTAGGTTATTTACTAAGTTTTGAGACTTCGATTTAAAATTGGCATTTTATTAAGTAAGATCTAACCAAAACATTAGATAACTAATAATTAAAGTAGTCTTTACAACTTTTAACCACTTTCTGATATTGTTTTTGAAGTTTAAAAATATCCTAGCAATACCATTTTTGATCCTTTGAAGCAAAGAATTCTGTAGTAGATTCGTGCTTTCTCTGCGCGTTCTAAACCTTTTTCCATGCAATTAGTGCTTTAATGCTTTGAATCCCAGTATGCTTCAAAAACAGCACTTGGCTATGTGTACAAAGCAGTCAAATCGCAATCTTTACTCGCTCTCGCTTTGGAGCTTTTGTGAATTTTTTGAACATCAAACAGCTTTCAAACCACGTTTGTCTTACAAAAATTGCGTTTAATAAGCTTAAATTAAAAACTTCACCCGCGATATTCATTAATCCACGAATTACTTAATAATCACATGAAAGTCGTCGGCCAGCATGCGCGTAGTCATCGAAGAATGCTTTTAGACAGCCGTAACAACTGCAATTTGATCGACCTCTGAAAAGCGTTTGGGTTTTTTTTTGTCGTTAGTATCAATTTGATTCCTTTTAAACTTCGATAATCATCGATAGGAAGTTGATCTAAATACAATTTCGACTTCTTGAACATCGTTGATATGACCCATAGCTTCTTTTGCACTGTAACCCAGTTCAAACTCGAATTTTACCAGTTTTGGAAAAATGTCTCAATTTTAAAAAATTTTAAACAAAAAAGTAACATTTTTTACAAAATGATAGTTTAGATGATAACAAAGATAATTGTATAAATTTTTTTTCATTTAGGACTAAAAGTCATTCAATTTTAATAAAAGTCTCAAAACTTAGTAAACAATCTAATATCTTTGTGCTCAGCTCTACAGCTTCGAATACGCATAGGTTCACTATTCGTTTTGTTTTGCTTAGGTTTGCCACTCGTTCTACTTTGTTATATTCATCGACTAGTAGACCCAGCATCTGGTGAAGATCACTTTGACTGTCTGAAAACAGCACAATATCGTCAACATAGGCTCTAAAGTTTTATGATCTATTTTAAATCTCTGGTCGGATCAATATACTCTATTGATAGTCGTTTAAAGATTAAGGATGAAAAGAAGGAAAGAGAGCGTGTAGCCTTGCTGGACTCCTCTCTGCACTTTGAGTATCACTTGCTTGCCTGTCGCATCCACGTTTGTTATTCTGACTGCATAGAACTATCAAATCGTTTTGACAGTGGTTGCATCTATGTCCAGTGTTTAGTAAACGTAGAAACGACAGCTGCAAATGCATGAGCGTTAGATTCTTCGTTTCGTTGTTTTGAAGAGAACCTAGAATTCAACTTGATAAAGTCGTTATCTGTTCTGGTTTCGAAAATTTTCAAGATGCCAAACTTCGCCATGCTTTCTTTGCTGCAATCAGTTTTAGTTGTTAACGGATCGATGGCGTATCGACAAGCTGGCGATGAGTGTCTGGTCGGATGAATGTCTGCATGATTGTTTGGTTACTAATTTAGGTGCGTTTTTTACGTACACGACAAAGTTAGTAATTAAGAGTTCGTATTTTTGGTGGGTTTTGAACAGCTGAGCCAAAAGTTGTACGACTGCGCTTCACTTAAAAAACACATAAGCTGTAAACATTGTTTGTAACAAATAATATAAGAATAAAGTAAAAGTTGGCTTTTTTTTTCTAAAGCAAAGTACAATGCGAGACATTAATATGCGTCCACCATCTGATTTTGCAAGTTTAGCATGACGTTGATGATGATGTTAATTCAAAAACTATTCTATTTTGTAGAGTATGTCTCAAAACTGTATTATACTCAAACAAGTAGAAAATTCCAAGTTCCTAGAAAATCTTTTTTCTGTAAGCCAATCTTTACGGCATCGTATGGATGTACAGACGGCTTTACATGTTTTGATGTAAAAATTTATTTTTAAAATAATAACAAGTAACAAAAACAATTAATTAGTAGTTAGTAGATGCGCTTTTACGATCTATAACCTGAGATATTCGCTCTGGCGTAGAATTTATAAGATTGGCAAGCATTCCAATGACCAAACTTCGCTAAGCTTCTAAGATTTCCTCTTTTAGTTGGTCAATGGTTTCATGCTGCCTTTCTGAAGAGTAAATAGTTCACACCATGTATCCCCAGATATTTTCCATTGGATTCAGGTTCAGCGAACAACAAGTAGGCTAGTCCAAAACAGCAATCATATTAGCGTCCCAACCACTGACGAGTTACACAACTTTTGTGGATTAGCGCATTGTCTTGTTGAAAAATGTGTCCCTAATTAACACAAAACGCGCGCAATTGCTTGCCCAGAATCTAAATGTATTCTTCAATATTTATTTTCGAAATAGCGAAGGCTAGGCCGACCGTGCTACGCGAGTTAAACGCAGCCTAAATTTTTGAAAAAAGTGACAAATTTAGATGATTTTTTTTAACCTACCATTACCGATCCACCGCCGCAATTTCAACGTGAAAAAGGCACTGGTTTCTTAGACAAGCTCTGCCAATAAGCGCAAAAGCTATTCGGATCGTCTAACTTAAACTTCTTCTTGTCACTAAAAATGATCTAGATATCCGAAAAATTGAGCATCAGAAAACGGCCGTGACTCGGCATGCTCCCGTCTCAATCAATGTTTCGGCAAGTAAATTCTAATCTTTGGCTCTCATGCTTCAATGTCAATTGCGAAACTTTGGACATCTTCCTACGAACATTGTTGTCCCGACGATGAATCACTCTTAAAATCGTGCGTGAAGAAACATTCGGATCAAGTTCTCGGCTGACCTGTGCGGCTGACTTCATCGAATTGGACGCTTTTCGAACTATAGTATGCTCACAACATCTGCTAAGCTTCCTCGACCTGCCTTCATGCTTTTTCTGACCATGATTACATAGTTTGAGGACAAATCTGCAAGTACAACTTTGTGACCGTTCCAATCGTCTTCCGATCACTCTGTAACCAAGTTCAGCATCGCAATATGCTTCAATTTTGTCCTTCTCTTCTTCACTAAGACCTTTTCCACCTGACATGTTGCTAAAACATCAAAAAAAAATTTTTATCAAAATAAAAAAATTAAAACATGTAAAGCTGTCTGGGCATCCATGTAATGCCATTAAGGTTGGCTTACAGAAAAAAGATTTCTCAAGAATTTAGAATTTTCTACTTGTTTGAGTAGAATACAGTTTTGAAACATAGTCTACAAGATAGGATAGTTTTAAAATTAACATTATCACCAGCTTCATGCTCAACTTGCGAAACCAGGGAATCGACGCATATTTATGTCTAGCACTGTGTATTTGGCACTTTGCGTTGAACTTTTTGAAATAGCCAACAATGTTTTTGCATTTGTACCGTTCTAGCAACAAATTCCTAAACAAAGCTTGCTTTACTAGAAACAGATAAAGTACGATAACCAAAATCATTTAACATCACTGATATTTTTAAATGCTAATCATGCTGTCAGTGTTGCTCAGTTGACATGGCTCTGGTTTTTACATGCATTATGCAGAATCAAAAACATTTTAATAAGAGGAGGAATAAACAAAGATTAAGCAGGTCAAATCTATTACCAGAGTTGCTATAAAAGTCAAACGAGATTTACAGAAAAATCATTCTCTGGGTGCTCAATCAAACGAAGGTTTTGATAAGTTTCTTTTACTAAAAAGTTTTCCGAAGTTTGTACGACAAAAGAAAGTCGATAAAGGGTTTGGACGACAGTCCAAGAAGTTCAAAAACAGAGTTTTCTGAATAAGTTACGTTGTAGTTTGAGAACTAAATCTCCTTCGTGATATCAAAAAATCAAATCTAAATTTATTGTATATACGTTTTATAAACTGATATTTGCAGATTTGTATGAAAATGCATGTGACTGCGTTGATTGCATCTTTTGTTCTAGCATTCGTGCTTTCAGCGTTGCCGCTGTCTCAAGGTAATGAATTTTCTGTGGTAAAATTCTCTTAATTAAATGCTAGTTTGCTTTTTACTTTTTACATTGTCAAACATCAATTAAAGTAGATAATCAGCATCTGCACTGCTAATTTAAATTTATTTAGGAGGACCTATTGATTTACCTATCAACCGTGTTCTTCGTCAAGCTGTAGCAGGTAAGCAAGGTGTTAAAACTTCAAATATTTTGCGTCATTCAAACCGAGGCATGATAACTAACTTTAATTCAAACTTTATTCAATTTATACAGATGATTATAACAAGCTTTTTTCACTCAAAGTCTTAACTTTATCTTACTTATTCGCTCCGGCCACTTTCTTGAACGCTTCCTGCTATCCTATCCTGAGCCTTTCTAATGGTCTGAGGTTTTTGAATCTTCACCGTAATAGGTGGATGTTCTATCATTCCTCATGTTGAGTATGTTCTTTACATGGCATGATGAGATCTTGCAGTGGTTAGTGGTAGTTGCATTTGAGCCTACAGCTGGTTGAAGCGTAGAATTTATTGAAGAATTGGGTAACTGTCTTAGCTATGCTTTTTGGGTCGCTCACGGTTGTACCTTTGGCTGTATGCCGTCTTGTGAATATTTATCATTTGTAATTGAGTCGCATAAGTCTTTGCTTATGTTTGTTACGGTCTATTACTCGTTTCATGACTTCCACTGCATGCTTTCTGAGATCGTCTTTAATGGACCAGCGTACTGCTTTGCATGCTGTCATGTACTTGATCATGGCGTAGGCTCTGTGCGTCAATCCAAACTTTAGTTGGTGTCTTACTTGCATGAGACCACGTGTTCAGTGACTGATTTTGAAAAGTGATTTAGTGGTCGTTTTGACTGCTTGCATCGCGTTTCTGGTCATCATGAGAACGTATTTGTAATTAGACCGAGGTGATATCACAATTCGTTATTGAAGGATTGCTGCTTGTAGTTTAATTCGGTTAAATGTTGGTGGCAGTGTTTCTTCAAGGTCTGCCAACCAAGTGTTGGCTTTGATAAAGCCAACATTGAATGGAATAGTTTGCTGTGTGGCTAACGAACCCGACGTAGTCCTTTGCATCCGTTGCAGCGTACATGGTCGAGAATGTTGGCTGTTGGTTCTCCGTCTTGTTGTATATGAGCCGACGTCTTACTTAGAAAGCAGAAGTCAGTAGAATATACTTTTTAAGTTATGGGAATAGGTAGATGGAGAAGAAGGAGTAAATAAATAAATACATTGAGGGAGCAAAAGAATATAGCAACCGCTTGCTGTGTTGCAAACCAAAACTGATTTATTGTAAAGTTTAATAAAAGTCATTTTAATATTTACAGAAGCGTACTCGAGTTCATCATCAGAAGATAATTCATACGCGTACTCGACTCCAGGAGACGTTTATTACCCGGGCCAGAGTTCATCATCAGAAGATAATTCATACGCGTACTCGACTCCAGGAGACGTTTATTACCCGGGCCAGAGTTCATCATCAGAAGATAATTCATACGCGTACTCGACTCCAGGAGACGTTTATTACCCGGGCCAGAGTTCATCATCAGAAGATAATTCATACGCGTACTCGACTCCAGGAGACGTTTATTACCCGGGCCAGAGTTCATCATCAGAAGATAATTCATACGCGTACTCGACTCCAGGAGACGTTTATTACCCGGGCCAGAGTTCATCATCAGAAGATAATTCATACGCGTACTCGACTCCAGGAGACGTTTATTACCCGGGCCAGAGTTCATCATCAGAAGATAATTCATACGCGTACTCGACTCCAGGAGACGTTGATTACCTGTACCCGAGTCCAACACCAAAAGATAATTAAGAAAGGCAAGTAATACCAGAGTCGTCTATTTATTTCTCAGCAGCTTCATAAGATGAACCATGTACTCCGGGTTTATAGTCCTAGTCAATTAAAGTATAAGAAATTTGTGATTAAGCGTTGAAAGCACATAACTAGTCGTGGTTGTTTGAACAAATAACGTAGTATTTGCATAATAGGTAACCATTGTTACAATCACCAATTAGAATCAATTTAGAGCATCTTATGTTTTAGGTCAATGTGTGAAAATCACCAATTTTTTTGAAACGATTTAAAAACTTAATCGTCCATTGACTTGTTCATTTGATGTAATGTTTGCCAAATAAATAATTATTGATATTGAACTGGCCTCTCGTTTTAACAGTTGACGCTTTTAAACCTAAAAACAAAAATAATCTTTTTTGAAATGTTAAATACTTTTTAACCTTGTTGCAGTTTTAAACGGCAATTGAGTTTGAAGCTAGGTTGTCATCTCGATTGACAATAGCAATGCAGAATTTACAGAAAGTATCTATCCGTCTTTGTTGCAAAACTTGGTCGACAACCTCATTTACGTTGCTGAAGCAAAGTCGTCATGTTGTCGATTTGTTGGTCAGTCAACTTAAAAGTCGCTTTCTCGATGTTGTGCAGTTAAACAATTTCCGGTTCCATCTCATGTCATGCTTTGCTTCTGCAACTGTGCTGGCTTATTTCTATTTTAGATATGACGTGACGATGTTCTCAAAGTTAGCCCTTTCTCGGATCTGTGCAATAAGACGACAGTCACGTAGTTGATTCTCAGTCAATGTTGTTTGATAGCTCGCTGTCAGTGAACAAATCGCAACTCTGTCGATAGCGCTGAAGCTTAGGTTTTGCAGACGTACAGTAGCGTCAGTCGCTTGTAGCTTGAAGTAACATTGCTTGATCAAACTCAAGACGCCACGATTTATAAAAAGTTGTTTAGCTTACTCAAACACTGTTCGTGCAATACAAATTTTTTGCTTAGCTTTTGGTTAGGGTTAATCGAGATTTGAACGAGTTAGCTAAGGAACCATAGCGACCCGTTCTTCCTATTGTTAGGTTATTTACTAAGTTTTGAGACTTCGATTTAAAATTGGCATTTTATTAAGTAAGATCTAACCAAAACATTAGATAACTAATAATTAAAGTAGTCTTTACAACTTTTAACCACTTTCTGATATTGTTTTTGAAGTTTAAAAATATCCTAGCAATACCATTTTTGATCCTTTGAAGCAAAGAATTCT
>JACCHV010000781.1:0-17924 GCA_018907245.1 Eupristina koningsbergeri | reverse complement strand
CAGTCGTAATTCAGAGCTTTTATTGTCAAAATAAATGTTCCTATTTATTTGTGACTGCTGCATGACATTAGGATCCAGTACTTTTCATTTTATTTAAGTAGTTTTTCTTATTTTTTATTTAAAAAAAGACCAAAAATCTAGTTTAACGTCAAGCGAATCAAAAAATAGATAAAGCTGTTTAAATTAAAAAACAAATTTATTAGTGCAGGGTCTTCAATCATACAAGCAAACACAAACTTGTATCGCGCGAAGCCGGTGAGGCAGATAATGTGAAGCGGAGGTGATCACCGAAGCAGAATAATTTGGGGGGCGGGTATCTCAACGTTATGCTCGACTTCGTCGGCTCTGCACTTTGGCTCGGTCCTATCTATTTTGCTTATCTTACATTCAATAAACTTTATTTTAAAAAAAGGTTAACGTCCAAAAAATTTCTAATTGAGATCGGAATAGCATATTAAAATTTTTTAAATTTTACTTTTATATCAAAGGCTTAAATCTAAGGAGAAGAACCCGAAGGCTGCCAAAGTTGGTTATTATCACTAATGCGTGCTATTTGTAAACTAGCAACACAATGTACAGTTTCTTTGGGCTAGCTGAAAGGAAACAGCACAGCTTTTTTGATTGCGCATTTAAGAAGCCAAAACTTATCAATTCTAAATCAGCGTGATAGGCAGAGTTAATTTTATTGAAGTAATCCGGGTTCAATTAAGAAGGCCATGTTTAAATTTCAGTTTATTTTAACTGGAAAATGATCAGCAGAGCGTTGATGTAAGAAGCAATGTTTTGACTAATGAAATTAGCGCTTTTGCTTATAAAGTTAGTTTTTGGAGTCTTAAATGAACTGCCTATTGAGCGCTGCATTGCTTGTCATCAGTCACTACTGATCGGAGGAAACATTCAATATCGGCTACAACCACCCGCCAGTTATCTAAAACCTTCAACATCATTGTGGATGGCAAAACAGTGGCCATTCGTGGGGTAATCTAATAGCCATCATCACCATTCAGGATGACTATCCGCTTGCCGATCTCCATCGAATCTTGATCGAAAACAACAGCGCAAATTCGGTTGTTTAGCGCGCGTCCGCTATAGCAGCAATCAATGCGGAATCGATTAAATAACATGGCCGCTCATTGCTGCCAAACTTGTGTTTAAAAGCTGATATAAATTTAAATCGTGGATTAACGTAGACAGGATGTTTAAAAATGACTGAATTTCAAACAACTTGAATTACAGTGCGTGACATAAATATGCGCCCACCCGTTGATTTCGCAAGTTGGGCATAAAGTTGGCAATGATGTTAATTGACTTTGTCGAGTTGGACGTTTTTCGAAGATTCATCCTGAAGAGGGAGAAGGCAAGACGCAAGCTATCACTGCAGATAGTGCAGAAGAGCTTCTCCAGCCACCAGCAGAGGCTGATTTGGCTTTGTGCAACGCATGCACAGCAGCCAGTCTTGAAAACCAAGACCGGCTTCCAGCGAAGAGTAAGCTGCGTGAAAGCGACAGCTGACCCAAGACCAGACGAATAGGAGAGCCGGGATTCCTGCTCATGCAAAAGATTACGGTTCAGCCGAACTGTTTCCGACCCGCCTAAAAGGGGTGGACTCCCTGCTGCTACTGCCGCATTTTTTTCCGCCTCAAGAGACGGCTTCGGTTTCTCATTGGCGGCCCTGAGACCTCCCGACTATACGGACAGCACGAGCGTCGTGCGCCCCGGCCGGAGCCGGTTTACGGGAAGCTACTACTTTGGGCCCACTCCACCACTCTCCCGCCCAGTCAAGCAAGCGTATAGACTTCGTAGGTCAATCTTCGAATCATTGGGTGACCTACCCTCAACTCATGCCCACGTGTCCTCAAAAACCGCCGACTCTTACCCTGAGCTACCTGGGGGACGTTGGTTAGTCGTGAACCCCAAACACGACGTCAAAGAGACTTAACTTTTGGTGACTTAGCAGGCTTTTTCTGCGCTTTTATGCTTAATCGCTTTAAGCGTTTAAATTGGGTTTCAAAAAGGCACAGACAGTTAGATTGCTGCAATCTCTCAGTACACTCTACACACTCACAAACTTATAGTTGTGGCCTAATTTATTCAGATGGGAGCCATACTTTTGATTCGATCGGTTCGGTTTCTTCCTAAACCACTTTCTCGCTTAACGTTTTACACATGCTGCCCTAATAGCAAGCCTGTTCTCGGTTGCAATGACTGGCTTGTCAAGGTAGCACAACGCTTGACACTTGAGGCACACTTTGGTCACACTGACTTGCTTGCTCACACATACATCACTGTGCCTGAATATACAAGCAGCTCTACTCTGCAAGTTGGGCATAAAGTTCGCAATAATGTCAATTCAAAAACTATATTATCTTCTAGAGGCAGACTTTATGTCCAACTTGCAAAATCAGCGGGTGAGCGCATATTAATGTCACGCATTGTAGTTTGAGAAAAAGCAACATCGTTAGATTAACAGTTGGTTTTGTACTGTCGTCAACGATTTTGAATTTTTAAGGACTTGAGCGAGGGTGTGTTTGGTTAATGATGTTTCCTTAAATTTATTTCTAACTCAATTATACAAGGCGATGTAGGTGCAAAGCCCATGTGACCGCTGGTCTTGGTTGTTTCCTTGCAATCAGCTTGTATGCAGCTGATTCATCAAGGTAACAAGTTCCTCTGTCGATGGTGCACGTTGTTGTCCGCCAAAGAGAGTGTCAGGCGTTGTTGGCCTTTGAAGTGTCCTCTACTTGAAAAAAGCTGCAGATGCAAGTGTAGGAAGAAAAAGAATGGATTCTAGCACAATTCGCTTACGTTTCCTGTTCTTACCTATTAAAATCTGGAAGAGAAAGTCCTAGAACTTTCTCTTTTCGAAAAACCCGTGAAGTCTGTAAGTGCTTTGGCTGCATGGAGGAACTAATTCTATTAGAAGGTTTCGCACTTTTCGTGGCCTACTTGCTGACAGTAAAGACATTTTTCTTCGAATCAAAAACGTATGCCCTTTGATATTTCCTCAAACTTCTAAAGATCCGCTTTTGGCTCGCAAGGTGGGCATTTTAAAGTTCTGTGACTAAAACTCGCATAAGCATTCAAGATGCTAGTCAGATAGGCGATTTTGGTAGGCGATGTTGTTTTTAAGCATCAAAAGCGAGGGTGGAGACACACGATCAGCATGTTTGGAGGCAGCACAAGAAGGGCTGGTGAACAGCTTCCTAGGCTGGGCAACTACGTCTTGCTAGTCAAGCGGGCAAAACGAGAGAAGATCGAAGAAAGCGCGAGTTAGTAGGTCAAAATGGCCGTTGAAGAGTAAATCACGCTCGGACAATCCTGTCTGGAGCAATCGATGCAGGAAATCTGAGAGTTTTTGAAACATCACTTCTAGCCTGCCGTCATCACAATTTGAAATTACACTTGCCATTTTTTACTAAAGTCAGAAAGGAAAAAAGTGCTTTGAAACGGTTTTCATTATCTTGACGTATGCAGACGGACAAACAGAATGAACAATAGCAGAGCTCTAATAACCCGATTAGATTTAACAAATAACAACAAAATAATACACCGAAGAGGCCACTGACTCAACTTCACGACAGCCAGCTCTCCTAGCGGTGTCTTTGCACTCAAGAAGCGGCCTATTCGAGGGTTACCGACACTTTGGGGCAAGTTTCTGTTTCTATTGCTGCCATACAGTAAGCATGTGTCTTTGCCTCAAAACTTCTATTAAGTTGTTCTCTCGCTACTACTTTGGGCGATTGACTCACCACTACCATCAACAATCACCGCAGCGACGCATTAACCTCATAATCTGTACGATTAGTCAATCTGCGAGAGCGGAGCGACCAGAAGCGCGCTGCTGAGACTATCACATTACACCATCAACGTTGGAGTCGTCGCTAAGGGTCAACTTTAGCAATAATAGTTGTGAGTTTTTTCTGACGTAAAACTCAAATTTTACCTGAAAACGATAGGTCGAGCACGTGAACTTACCTGTAGGAAACTCTCCAAAAAATGTCCATTTCAAGATGCCACTTGGGTTGTTGGTGAAAACGAGGCTAGCATGCGGCGATAGGGGCGTGCACTTGTGTCGACCACACTTTGAGGGCAGAACGAATCGTCGTTTGTGTTGAGAGAGTGCAGCTGGTTTAGCGCAATTACGGTCTTCGCCACTTATTGCTGCTTTGCTCTGTCATCAAAAAGACCACCAGAGGCTAGCACTGCTAATCGACTTTGTGTTTGGTAACGGCCATCGTACATTGTAAGTCACCAACTTGGCGCCTAGACCTCGCGAAAGGATTAAGTGGAATTATTGCGGTTCAGTGGACGACAGTGACTGACGACAGATACTGTAATGCTTTTGAAAGCGAGGAGTTAGCCTTGTTCTGTCGCCGGTACCAGTGTTTCAACTTTATTCAAACTACATTCGGCCGACAGTCTGTGCACGTTGTAAAATGAGTTATAACGATCCCAAGTAGGTTTTTACTGTTTTACAGGTAAAACTCCCAAGTTTGCGTATTCTTTGCAATTTGAAGTTGACCTAACTTGAGATTCGCCTTCAAAATAAGTGTGATGTTTTGGATACGAAAGAGCTCGGTCGACAAGTGCTGCAACACACTTTGTCTATCCTAGTCAAACAGTCAGTGCCTTTGCTCTTCGAAACTGACGCCTGGCTTTAAGAACCGCTCAATCTCGTTGTATGCGCATTGCATTTTTGATTTAAAGCGTTGCTTACCGCGAACTTTTAATGCTTTTAAGCGGAATTTCTGTCAGCCCCAGATGGCTTTCTCGCATCAGCTTGGTTCAGCTCGTAAAAGCTTACTTAAAGTAGATTGCAAAGCTTGTTTGCATTTTGCGGTACTTGCGTCGACACTTGAGCAAGTTGTTCGTAACGTCTACTGCTTCAGGTCTTCATCTTTTGATAAACAATGTCGAGAATTTCAGCAGCCACTTTGGTAGTCTGCCTGCGAAAGCGTCCACCTTAACGCCGCACTTCTGTGCTGACGCCACCAGCTTCAGCCCGTTCATGATGCCACACGCCGACTTTGCTTCCGTCCAGAATCTCGCAACAGTCGACAGCTTCGCGATGCACCGCGATTTTAGCGGACATTTCGGGGACATAGACGCGGGTAGAACAAACTTCGGCCACACGATAGAATTCAATGGCGGGCACTACGATCTGACGACTGGCCAGTCAGAAGCCTTCGCTGTGGCACATCACAACCTGAATTTCGGTGAGCTCAATACTTGTTTTTGGGTGACGCTGGCTCAATCTTAGGTCACTCTAATTTCGATCCCGGTGTGAACAGCTATCAACAGGGATTTGCACATCTGGAAAACGAATATCTTCCGCTTCAGCAGGGCTATGTAAGTGCCGTTGCTGAGACTTCCACTTCGTCGTCACTTGATTCCATGGATATCACAAATGCAATATCGACTGCATCGCCCAGATTGCTGATGTCCGCTCAGCACAAGGAGACTAAGCCAAAGTCGAGTAGCGTCAAGGGAAGGCCTAATAACGCGAGTAATGGTGTTGCTGCCAAGAGCGCCGAAAACGGTACTAGCAGCAGCGCTCCCACCCCTGGCTGTCGTGGCGTCAACAACGAAGCTGTTATTAAAAAAGTAGGAAAACGGCCAGGTCGCAAACCCCACGCTGAGCAGAATCGACCTAAAAAGCCAGAAGAGACCTATATTGTTTTGATTGCAGAGGCCATCAATGTAAGTTACTTGGTTTAGCACTTACTCCTTGCTCACTGTAGGCACACGAATCCAAGCGTGCGACGCTGAACGAAATCTACGCCTACCTGCAAGAGCATTACGAGTTTTTTCGCGAAAAGTACGACGGTTGGAAAAATTCTATTCGACACAATTTGTCGTTGAACCAGTGCTTCGTCAAGCTGGACAAAACAGCCGGGAATCCGCGTGCCGGCAAAGGGTAACTTTTTGAAGGGTTGTTGAAGTGGTTTCAGTTTTGATTGAGTGGAGCCGCGTGATCAGTTTGAGTTGTACACTGGCAGTTTGGGGGGTTTTCAACTAAGTGGCTGTCGAGCTGTTTGCATTGAAGTTCTCGACTTTTTTTCAGATTGAGTTCATCCAAGTGCAGTTATGCTTTTACTTTTCAGTCATTACTGGTCGCTAAGTGCCGAGCATCCCATTGAGAAGGT
The DNA here is from genome assembly GCA_018907245.1 of Eupristina koningsbergeri. NCBI lineage: Eukaryota > Metazoa > Arthropoda > Insecta > Hymenoptera > Agaonidae > Eupristina > Eupristina koningsbergeri. Next base: position 11,778 of record JACCHV010000781.1, on the reverse strand, counting down.
CACGCAGGAGGTGAAGTCACTGGTTGCGACCAACTCTCAGAGCAAGAAGAAGCCGCGTGGCTCGTTGAAATTGCGTGTGCCGCAAAACTTCATCAATCTCAGCGAAACGGACAAATCGATGGTGAGTTTGGGTGTTTGACGCTGGCTCCCCAACTCGCTGACTACTGCCTTGAATTCACATCTGGTTGCTTAATGTCTTGGCTTTGCTGATAAGAATCTTTTTAGAGAGCGAAAGCATAATTTCTATTTTACCGTCCTCCGAATCCTGAGCCACGTGCGGGGGCCGCGCCGCTTACAATCGATTTCGTGCGCACGCGGTTAGCGCAGATTTTAGCGTCAAAGTAGTTTTTGCGACAAAGAAGATCTTTTGCGTGTTTGCGCCGAAACAACATTTGTTCTGCGCAGAAAATGTTGCATTTGCGAGGTGCACAGATCGGTCGGATTAACTAATTTATGGGTTTTCGGAGATCAGTACAAGCTGACGAGCAAGTGACGCTGATTCATTGGACGGAGTCGAGCGAACTGCTGTGCAGAGAATACTAGCCACAAAAGCGGTCTGTCAAGCATTCAAAGCCCAAGGCAGTCTGGATTGTAGATTCAAGTTGCCAGCCGTTCTGCTGATTGGCCTGAATGCTCAGAAAGCAATTTTCTGAACTCGGCTTTGAAGCGTGTGCACCGTATCTTTGCAGAAAAGCAGCTCAACAAGAATTGTTTGAATAGTTAAACTTACGTTCTCATTCTTAAAACGAGAACGGTTGGCTGCTGCTAGGGTTTGTAATAAAAATTCTGTTAATCCTTGAATTCGCAAGTCGCCGTTCACGTTCCAAAAACAATTTTTCAAACATTGGGTCGGAACAAAGTTTGCAGTATGAGCTGTGTCCTCAAGCGCGCTCTTTCAAATAGCTTCCCCCTCCCCCTTCTCAGCACTTAAACTTCCAATTGACGGCTTTGATTAGTGATTTTCTAATGCCAGCACCTGTATTTGGACGCTTTTGCTCTCACACCCGATGCCAAGCATCTCCAAACTGCTTCGGAACTTAGCCTCTACGTTGGCAGATAGGCGTCAAAGCTGGGAATGCTGTCATACACGTTACTTATTGAACTCAGCAAACCAATAGAGAAGTAAGATAAGCAAGTTTCTATTGACATAGGTGAGAACCCAAGAGGCTTGGCCTCGATGCGGATCTTCTAAGCACGAGTTCTCGTCCAGTATGGGCTCGTGCGCCGTTTGTTAGGAGCAGGGAGACAAAGTATGGGTCATGTTGGCGCACCACCAAGTTTCAGCCGCAGCAACACCGTGACTTCGCTGTTTTGCAAAAGTCATCAGAGAACGTCGTCAACTTGCGCGAAAGTGGGTCAAAAATTTTCGAGCAGGTCCAGATGGATCACAAACAGAAGCGATCAGTTGACCGGAAAAGTCCGGTTTGCCACAGGGGTTGTTCTAAACTTTGAACTAGTGTTGGCATAGGAATATCTACGGTCTGGTGGCATCATTACCACCACCGTAAGTTGTTCGAATTGACTTGTTGACTACCGTATAGATATTGACATAGCGATTGCGCAACCGTTGACCTCAACTCTCGTGAGCCTTCCTAGCCCACTGCCAACAACAACAATAAATTGTCCTTAAAACTGTATTAAGTTTCATTGTTCTGCACGCGCTTCCCGCCGTTTTCCACAAATGTTCACCAAAACTTTTGCGCTTCCTCCAAAAAAGTCGGCCATTTGCGCATTTTTTACGCGTCTCGACTCAATCAAGCCATATCAAATTGCACGGGAATTGTTTTTAGTTGATTCGGAGGGGACTTGACACACAGGTTGTTTGAATTAAACGAAATCGATGCGAGTAACGGCTGTTGAGGGAGGAAATTGGGCGTCAAGGCACGACCCTCACTCGACACTGGCTCCTCGGCCAAACGCCCCTGAACAAATCCAATTTTGCATCTAGAGGTCGCAGCTTCTTGCCGAACGCTAAGCACCACTGCGTTAAAATCTTGCCTTCTAGTGGCAAGAGGTCTGATTTAAAAGCCTATTTTTGAGGGCTTGTTTGCCACGGATTGGCGACCTAGAGAAGAGCTAAAATCGAAAACCTTCAAAATGTCATGGAAATACAGCTTTTTGAAAAATAAAACATCCATCTGCAAGACTTGTGCTGCAAGACTGCTAGCCGCAACAGCTTCCGCTCCACCGCAAAGTTTGTTTATTGCCGACTGGAGGAAGAAGCCGCAAAAGTTTTCAAAGCAGGGCGTCTATTCCCAGTAAAGCGAACTTCACTTGGAAATTGCAGCTCGACCGTTTCACGAACACCGACTCGTTCAACACACACTCGACTAATGTCGCTGCTATAGCCTCCAACGCCACTTTCTTTGACTTGCAACCACAATTCGTGTCTAGTGCTGGCAATCAACTGCTGGCTGAACCGTTGCCTCATTTTCCCGACCAAGATCAGCCACTGATGTTTAACGACTACCTCAATATCGTGCCGTCGGCCAACCAGTTCTACACAAGCGACTTCCAGCCTACATTGCGACCTACAGTTGCGATGCCGACGTTCGGTTGCGAAAAGTGAGTTTCCTCTGCAATTTAGAGTTGCTAGATTGAGCTCTTAAATACAAAACCATTCCCCGCTTCAATTTTTTAGTTCTGGCTTACTCATGTCTGCTCCCGGAGTAACTTTTACCGACCCTTATCCCTTGTGGGAGCCTGAACCCGAGCACTCGTTCTCCCCAGCAATCTGCACTTCGTTCACCTCTCCACACTTTCCTTTACCGACAATGACCGATCCGGATGGTAACGATAGTCGAACCCGGATAGTCAACAAGGATGATGCAAACGAGCGGAACAGTGAATTGCCAAAGTCAACAAAGTATCGACTCAAAGTGGACACTGGTGGGATTTACGAATTAGCCGCCTCCAAATATTACCTGCCACTATTTCAGCTGGTAACGATGTTTCATATTCGGTCTCGAGAACTATCTCCACACCCATTAGCTCAGCTAGCTTCGAAGTGCCATCTACGCTTTTTGATCATCAAACTGCCGAAGTTATGAATCATCAGATGCAGAAGCAATATGCGGTAACGCAGTCCCCAGTTGAATTTGTTAGTGCTAATTATCGATGATTTATGACGATAAAGGCAAGTTTTAACAATTATTCCGATTTATTGATTCACACAAAAATTCGCAGCTCTATTTTGTTCATTGGTTTATGGTAAATGCTTTGGCAGAAATATTGGTTGCTTTTATTTCTTAGCCTATTACACAAACAGAAGCTGAGTGAGAAAGGCATCTCTATTGTCTAATCAAAGTTTTTAATGGAAGTCGGATTATTTAAACAAAGCTTAATAAACGAAGGTTTAAATCTCCAGATTCGTTAAGTAAGCGACATTTCTGCATCAAACACTAATTCTCCTTACAAACTTGTTTCATTAACTCTTGCATCAGAAATCAAATATTAAGGGAGACAAGCTTTAATGCTGTCATTAAGGCTAATGACTATGGTCGCCGACAAGCGTCACCAGGCAGACCGGCAGGAGAACGTGCTATTAGGATGTCCACTAAGTTTTTGGATTCGTATTGAAAATCAACATTTTGTTAAATAAAATCTAGCCAGAACATTAAATAATTAGTAAACAAAGTGGTCTCCGTTATTTCCGATTACTTTTTGCCACTGCTCCTCAAGTTTAAGAATACTTCTTCACTCGCTCTTGTTTTTGGGCTACTGTAAGTTCCTTGAGCATCCAACGACCCTTAAGCCACTTTTTGCCGTTAAAAACTTGCATTAAATGAGCTTAAAGTAAAGAACCTCACCTGCAGCACGCAATATCTAACGGATTGTCGAATGAGTGCAATCAAAATGTCAGCCAACACGCGCGTAGTCATCGAAGACTGCTTTTCGGCAGTTGTAACAACAGCGTTATGACCAATTTTTTAAGGGCATCCAAACTCTTTTTTTGCGGCTAGTATTTATTTGACCTCCCTTAAACTCCGAGAACCATAGATAGGCGGCTGATCTAGATACAGTTCCGACTCTTTGGCCTTTGTTGATATGATCTGTGGCCTCTTTCACACTGCGGCCGAATCAAATTCGAATTTCAGCAGTTATCGAGAAAGGCTTCTACTTTTTTCGTATTAAACAAAAAATGAAATTTTTGACAAAATTATAGCTTACATAAAAACGAAGATAACTGTGTAAAAAAAATTCCATTTAGGACAGAAAATTATATAATTTTAATGAAATTCTCAAACTTTTTTTCGCCCAATCTAATAAAACTAGTTACAATCAACGAGCAATGCTTGCTTGGTCACGCATATTTACCTGAGACAACTGCACACAGCGGAGCCTCACTCACTATGTAGTTTTTCCTTTCAAGTAAACGCTGCTATTCCTTGACCAAGCATACTTCACTGCTGGACCGTAGCATTAGCAAACAGCACGACCGCAGACAGCACTCGGTTTGCTGTTTTAAATATTATCGGATAAACTTTGTAACATCTGTAAACCGTTTCAGTACATTGTGAACGTTTAATGATCCTTGTTTTGAAGATCAATTCGTGAGCGAGCAAACTCTGGCCGTCATCTGCAACTGAGGCCCAGAACGTCAGCATACCTGCAACATTGGTAGCTTGTCATCGTCCTATGGAGACCGTGGTCAACGTCTGCTTATTTTACCACTAGAAATCAGTCAAATTCGTAAGCGTGGATTCTGCGTTTACAAGCCAGTTTAAAGGGACCAAAGTGTTAATTTTGATGAGGCCACTGATTACACATTAGTAATTCAACTAATATCGTCTTGTAACTTATCTGCGATTTTTAACACCACATTGCGACATAAATTTGATTTAAAGTGCGTTTTATGTAGATGTTTGAAAGCTGCCTCTACAGAATGAAATAATTTTGCTTAAATTGCTTATAAAGTTCAGCCGGTACGTACAAAACTCCGCCATGATTGCGCCAACTTGGGAACGATGCTTTTCGTCTCGTTGACTGGGCAAAACTAGAGTTTGAGCAAGGGAAGTGTCGGCAGATGTGCAGCGCAAACACCTTTTCATTGTCTTTGTAGGTAGATTTTGAAAAGATGCAACGCTTATCAGATCCGGCTCAGTTCTATAAGCTTTGAATCAAAACAAAGTTCCGATTGTCTCTGTGATTTAATTTAATTTTTGTGATGTCCGGCCAACAGATGAGCCGATTGCTTTGCTGACCGTTCTTTAACGCTGTCGAAAGGGTTTTAATCTTGCAAGTCCCGTTTGACCTGCGACTTTTAACTTTATTTTAACATCTCAAAGAATGCTGAACTTGGGTCGGAACGCGAGGCCAAACCGTGCCTACGAAGCCAAGAGAATGAACTTGGACCGGTCGATCGTCCCTTATAGCCGGGACCCTGGTGTGCTGGATGATGAAAAGAACGACAGTTCAGACGAGGATAGGAGTACGGACTAGCGAGGCTCATACCCAGTTATGCAGCCGGCTCCGCTTTACCCCTGACTGAACCTTCTCAACGACGCAGAAACCGAGAGGAGGGAACAACCAAGCAAGGTTGACACCTAGCTAGGTACGGTTCTCAAATCCTGGCACGATGCCATTGCCGATCTCCGAAGTAATCACGGCGGAGTGGAAGACTGATCTAAGCTGGGAGAACTGGCTCTTTAAAACAAGGTGAAGCTAAGTGGATGATTGAGAGTTTTAGCGACGAGATAATACCGAGTAAATGAGCCAGCACTACTTTGCTGCGCAATCATTCCACTCGGGACCCAGCCACATTCGAACGGTCGTAATAAAACGGAATAAATTTTGTATTAATTTAGTCCAGAATCAATATCATTGACTGTATTAACTGACAAACTAGTAGCTTCGGTTTGCATTTTGTATCTAACAATAACTATCTGAAAAGATTTCGCCTAAAAATACTAATTCAACCACCAGTATCGATCTCACACAAGACTGCCTATGCAAACGATCGTGCACAATGAAGCTTCGAGGAGACTCAGCACTTCAAAGTAAAGCCGCATGTTCGTGCAATCAAGCTCAATCTTTGCTGCTAGCGGTCAAACCTGACTTATGAAAAGCTACGCAAAGAGTGTTCGGCCTTAATTTGTCGAAATTTCGCTTTGTTTCAGCAGAACAATATCGAATCTCAATGTCGACAAACTCAAAAAGCTCAGAGTCGAACAAAGTTAAGCTGCCGTCAGACACATTTCTATAAACCTGTCCGACTTTAATTCGCCTATAAAACACTTTGTACACGGTCGCCGAATTTGAGCCATTTAAGCAAGTCAAGTAAACGTACTAGAGTTATTCGATTCAAAATTTAACAAACGCCGCTCTGGTTACAATGGAATGCTGGAAAAGCAAGGACATAATACTGTGCAGAATAACGTCTTTTGTTTTTTAAGTTGGCCAAACAGAGTTGTAAGTTCTTTGCGAGTGTAAGAAACTCCTTGATTTCACTAACTACTGGAAACCAACCGTAGCCTAAGCTGGGAGAATACTACTTTCTGGAAAATTTTTTACAAGATCATCACTGCAAACTGCAGAACAGGTGCGCCCTTCCCGCTTCCGCCGAAATTTTTTCAAAGTTCCGCGGGAGTTTTTATTTATTTGAAAAATGGCAGCATCAGCCGAAATCGTCGAGGTAATTTTTAAAAAATTGAAATTAAATTTGCTTTAGGATTCTGAATTCCCAGCACACGCCGCATTCGTCTCTTTCAGGAGGGCTCCTTCAAACCAACCTCATCCTACTTTGAATGGCTTATCTGTTCTTCAAAGTACGGAATTGCTTTGGCACTGTTGCCCAACAACCGTCTCGTCTCTTACCAAACTTCTAACATCCATGCTTTGCAAAAACAGTCAGAGACAGATCCTGAAATTGCTGATTTGCTTTCACGAACAATCGATTACTTTCAACCAAATGTAAGCACGCTATCATTGTTCAAAAACATCGTATTTGTTACAGGTTCAAATTGTATTTGTTCGTCTTTCATCCAACGAACGTACTCTTGCATTTGGAATCGACACCTCTAACGGCGCTTTCGTTCACATTTTCGACATTTTCACTTTGTCGTTTGTTACCGATATCCAGGTAAAAATTTATTTTAGCTTAAATTTCTGTTTTAGCCTTTTCCTTTGACAATAATTAAGGCATCAAATGGAGACGGCAAAATTACTTGTTTGGAGTGGAACCCCGAGTCGGAAGATTTGTTTACGGTAGGAACAACAGACGGATCATTGACCACGATCAAATATTCACTGGATAATCGTCTTAACTTTTCGATTGTTGGTCAAATTACGATGTCGAACCATCCGGTTTGTCTAAGCTGGAGTCGAAAGGGCAAGCAGTTGTCGGTAGGCGACAGCGCGGGGCGTTTGCATCAACTTAAGCCAGAGTTAACAAGCGTTCGCGTTGTTGATCCACCACAACAAATTGATAATTTAAGTAAGATTACACACTACTGTCCATCTAATAATTTTTAGCTTTACCTGTTCAATGCGCTGGAATTTTTTGGGTTGCAACTACTGACTGGCTAATCGTTTATCGCCAAATTGACAATCCCATGAAGTTGTCTTTGAGCTTTTTAACTGTGAAGAAGGGCCAAGCTCCTGCATGGACTTTCTTTGGCGATTTGACTTTCCAGCGACCAAACGCGCCACAACAGTTCGATACATCGTTGCACTTTGTGCCATTAATGAACTGGAACATGGTGAGTAATCATTGCTTCTCGACATCTTAAGCAAGCATTAGATTTTTATCTTTGCTCACCGATCGCCAGACTTCGCAGTTGTTGGTCAACGAAACAACAACTGGGTTACTTTTGTAATGGATAAATACAACATTATGATGCCGATAGGAACTAGTAAAACCGACACTTATCCGATCGGAGCCGCCCTTGACTTTACCTCAACTGCAAATGTTCCGTTGAACTGGGATAGCGGTAAAAAGTTTACTCTCAAAGCTCTGAATTTCAAATTTTCAGGTGACTCTTCAGTGCTCCACACCTCAACCGATGCGGCATATTATCAGCTCAGCGAGGCCTAATTTTTGCCCTTAACCACATTTGCTCACTTGATCAACAGCGTCCGAATTTGATTATGTAAGTTAAGTTTTTCTAAGCAAGCTTTTGACTTAACAGGACTGAAAAATCAGCTTGGTGATTGCCTCCAAGGCATTTTCGCGTAAATTGCAAATATCCAAAAGAAGTTCTGGAATTGACGAAGCGAACTATTGTCGCTGTAAACATAGTCAGGGTGACTTACTCTACTTTATCGTTGCCTTTGTGTTCCTTATTCGTGTTGAAAAGGTAAAAATCGCTGATGACAAGCGATTTGTACACGCTTTCACACCGTAGAAAAGTTGCGCAATTTAAGTAGTCACGTCGACATTCTTGTATTTTTTGAACGTCTTAAAACAAGATGCGTCATCAAAAACAAGAGGGATCAGGGAAAGCTGTTAACCGGCAAAAGTCCAGACTTCTTTCTATCCCTATGAATGTAGTTTTTGCGACGCTTTGAAATAGAAAACCTTTCAACCTATACATGTCAAGCAATTTGATGCAAGTGTCTAAGAGTAGATAGTTTGAATGCAATGGTACTGCTGACACTAGTTTGCGCGTTCGAAGAAGGTTGGAAAGAGTTTCTAGGTAAAGCTAAAGCTTTTCAAACCCAACTAAAGCAGAATTCGTAGACAAAGAAATGTGAGCAAGTGGTAGTTGCGGTGCAAACTCAAGTTTGCAGGCAGAAAGTATGAATTGCGGCTGGAGGCAGTGTTTTACTGAGAGACAATGGGGCCAGCTCTATGTTGAGTTATGAAGTCGATGTTGTGTCCTCCTTTGATAGACGAGATGATAGTTTTGCTAGCCAGTTACGAAGATGGCGCATAGTGCTCGACAATAATACTTGGAAATCAGTTATTCCTCCCTTCAGGGTCAAATGACCTTTACGTACTCAACTCGTAAAGATTTAGATTCTCCAAGATTTGATTTAAACTTGTGTCTTGAAGATGGTCTAAACTAGATTGCACGCGTACGCGTAAACTTCTGATACTAATCCCTAATAGGTTTATTGAGCCGAAATAAAACCATATTAGAACACAGTTGTCAGTCCAAAGCTGAACACCAAAAAAGAACGATCGAACGTCCTGAGTGAATGAGTCGGCACCTGCGCAATCATTCCACTCGGGTCCCGGCCGTATTTCAACAGTTCCAAAAAACTCAAGTGGAAATAATTACTGGATGAAGGCCAAGTTTGTGCTTTTTAAAGTCATGTTGTTGCTTGATGTAGGAGGCTTTTATCGATGGGTTTAATCAATGTTTTAACTTCAATCGAATAAGCTTAAATTGTACACAAGACAATGTAGTTTATTGTTGTATCTACTGTTTATAACTAGTCGAAGCCTCACAAAGTGTTCTTTATTGACTTTTGTTATCCGCGTTCATCAGCCGGCTCGAGCCACTGTTTCTGCAAACTCATCGTGCCATCACTTTTTTTTGGTCACAGTCCGGGAATTGCTTTTCTGGTGATGTTCAGGTGAACGACCTCTAGCCCCACTTCTTGTCGCAAGCCGCTTCTACAATCTTGCTCTGACGTAGGTTTTGCGCCCGTTGAAAGATGTGACAGCATTTTTTAAGCTGATCTTCTCTTGGATTCATGCGACAGGGTTATGGTCTCGCAGTTTCATTCCAAGCATTCACTCTTTACTTGCTCATTGGCTTTGTAAAAGCTGTATCTTTCCACTAGCACTTAAAACTTTGGACAGTTTTTCTTTTAAGTCGGCTAACTGTTATTGTGAACGGCTCAATTACGCGTTAACCGTGATAACAATGAGAGTCTGCTCAAACGGACATCATTGTGGTTGTTTTGTCATTGATCCAAGCACTTAATTTGCGTTGGCGACAACGTTGCTGATTAGCAACCAGTTCATGGAGTAAAACTGTCGAACGACCGCTCTTTACTCGCGGAAACACACAAATAATTTCTTTGCTGTTAAATTTTGCATATACTTTAAAAACTAAAAAAAATTATCTGTAAACTAAGAATAACAAGTTTTAGAACTCCAAAGTTATAAAATGGTTTTTACAATTAAAATTTTCTAATTCTAGCAAGCCTATCCCGTTCTCTGCTCAAAACCTCATGAACGGCCCACAACCAGATGACTTTCGACCACGTCAGCAAATCGTGCAACAACCTGTCTCGATTCAGCAAAAACCTTCGATTCTGCCACAGCTCAAGCCAACAAAAACCTTAAGCCACGAAAACGAACAATCAAGCGTGCTGACTGAATCAGTCAAAGTAGAGAACACAAACAGTTTGCAAGCTGACTTTGAAAAAATTCTCAGCACGTATTCCGTTTCCAAGCACCAACTAATAAAAGAGTTGGCGGCATTGTCGGAAGCTCGGGAAACTTTTATCGGCAAGTCAATAAACTTTGATTCAGGTAAGAATCACTTACGATCACAAAACAAGTATTTTTAGAATGCATTGAAAGTTTGTGGGGGTTGTTTGAAAAGGTGCATCTTTCATTGAACGACGGTTTTCAGTCCGTTGAAACAACTTCTCAAAAGTGCGCAAACCTTACCGGTCATTTAAAGCAAATCAGGAACATTTGGCGAAAAAACTTGCCGTCGTCTAGTGGACAACGAAGACGGCAAGCGTTTATCTCATCAGAGTCTTGTAATGCTTAATTCAATATTTGAACCTGAAAGATTTAGCTGGAGGATTTACAAGTCGCCAACAAACGTTTCCAACAAATTTGTGAGAAGTTTGAGAAACTGGAGGCCGCCGCAAAACCCTACTTTGACAAAGAAAAGAAAGATTCGCTTGACTTGTCGTAAGCATTTAATTTTGCAATTTTAATCTGTTTACAGGTCTCGTCGTAATAAGAGTATGGAAATGATTCCCGGCGCTGAACAAATGCGAATTAACAAGGTCAACGAAGCAATTACTAAGCGAGTGGCCCAATACACAAAGCGAATATTTACCATGCAGCACCATCTTAGAATTTTAAAAATCTATATGGAAAACAAAAAAAAAGATCGATTCGAAGATATGGATCTAAACAAGCCACTAGCATCTTCGACTCTGACTCGTTCGGACACGTCTGTAGGCAATCTAACGCACGACATTCAACGACTGCTGTTAATCATTGATGGCAAAACCGATTTCTCACCACTTGCCAACAAATTCAAGTCATCACAAGTACAAGTAAAAAATCACGACGGATCACTAACACCGCGACAACTTGCACTCAACAATTTCATCAAAGCAAGATCTAGTGAAGCCACACAAATTCAACGGGTCTGTCCTCGAAAATTAATAGTGGACCGAAACTGCCGGGTTTGGGAAAAAATCCTCGTTGCGGAAATCAAAAGCAACCAGCAATGAATTAAAAAGATCGTCGAGTAACAACAGAAAGGGGCAAACAGCAAAACAAAGTCCTGATGCATCAAAGAACGACGTTGGCCAGTGTTAAAATTGCAATCGCAAGTGCCCCACTTATGTTCGGTAGGGGATTTTAGATTTTTCAAAAGTTGCGTTTCAGGCACCACAGTGGATTCTGCTGCAATCTTAAGTGTAGCAAAATCAACGACTGTTAATGAAAGTCAACCTCCAGCTTTGGTATCTCGACCACGTTTTGAAATCGCAAAGCCTGTTGAACCGGTTCAATCAGCATCAGATCAATCACAAAAAGCGCCTCAGGAATCGAAAGTACAAGCTTCTAGTTTCTCGTTTGCAAACGTGGGCAAATCAACTGCAAACGAAGAGAAGGAAAAGACTAGCAAGTCA
>JACCHV010000780.1:0-11951 GCA_018907245.1 Eupristina koningsbergeri | reverse complement strand
CTCATTTTTTAGGTCATTCGTCTTTCTTGCTCTTATACTTGTTCCTATTGGGCTAAATCACTTACTGATTATTTTGGAACCGCGCGGAGGTTTACCATTATTAATATGTTTTTGGTGGTATTCTATAAAGTTTTAACTCCTAATTCATGCATTTCTAGTCTTTGCTATATAGTCCTACTATGCCCCTGATGACTCAAAAAGAACCGGGTCGGGACAATACTAACCAAAATAGTCAAGTTCTTCGAACAGAGCGATTGTTTGTTCAAGCAAAACGCTGAAGGTTGTATAGGAAAACCCAGCTTTAAACTTGGTCTGATAAGTTTTAGAATTCTACTGTAGTAAATGCTACTTTAAAATGGCAATTTTAGCCAAGCTTGTGGTAATTTCAAACAGATTTCCTAAGACGCGAAAATTTGTAAGATATTGACAAAATCTGTTCATACGTTGAGATTGTGCTTTAGAAGTTTAATAGCAAATACAATGCAGACAACGATTCCTTGCAAACAAAGTGTTGCACAATAAAAGTCGAAACAAGCAGGTAGGATGTTGCAAGTTCCGCTGTTTAATTACTGTTCTGGTAAATATGTGGGTTGAGTTTGAAACAGATTGGTAGAAAAAAATGCTTTATAAGGTTTTCATTTGTGTTCAACGACAACAATTCTCGAGTTCGTTTTGACTCCATTTCTAATCTTTTCTCAATTAAACTCTTGCAAATTGAAACAAGAAGCACGAAGATTGGATGGAATGGGTGTGCTCTAGCTCGTGTCTTGCAAAGTTTTCTTTAACTGTTTGAAAAAACAATTTAAAACGACTTAGCAATCGAAGCAGCCTACCAAAGCCCAGTAAGATAGCATGTTTTAACGTAAATGCTTTATTAGAAAGAAAACCTTCGAGGACAGGAACTGTTAGTGTTCACGACTTTAAAGATAGGATTATCCGTTGCTGATTCTTCTATGTTAATTAGGCTTTTTTACACGTTATGTAATTTTTTTTGAGTTTTAACTTGGATTACTTTTTATTTTAGGCAAAACCTTAGAATGACTGAGTTTGATTGAATTTAAAGACAAGCGACGTTACTTATTCAAGCAATTTTAAGTTGGCCGATATAAATTACCTTTGGGTTATTAGAGGACGTGCGATTACAGTCATCAGCTATTTTGGACAATTTTTTATTTACTACGATTTCCTGACTTTTACGTCAACTAATCGATACAAATCTAAGACCTTTGACATGTCGCAAAAGGTATCATGCTAATGCACAAGACTCAAGTACAGCTTACAGCATCTAAGAGACGGAAACTTTACGTCAGTATTTTCTTTAATTGTCGATGAGCTTCCGTTGTTATCAAGTACTAAACTTTATACAAAAGCCTCACCGAATCGCAGTAATAGAAGTGTAAGACAAGCAACAACTTGAAGTTAGAGACAAAGCTGACAAAAAATTGCATAAAAAACCACTTTTAAACCGTTTTTTTGAACTAGTCGATTGATCAAATACAGTTGCATGAAATACGTTTTAGTTAAAACGCTTTGTTGAAGCTGTTAGAAATTTTTTAAAAGCTGAGCACTTCTCTTTATTGTGTGACAAATTGTGGGTCTACCAAATTCTTTTTTGAAGCTAAGCTTTACACAATTTTAAGTATCAGTCAATGTTCAAGCTTTTAAAGTTTGATGAAGCTCTAAGAAAGCAAACAGAATCACTTTAAAGGTATCTAAAACAGTAATTTAACAGACTCAAATGTACAATATATTGTGTTAGAAACAACAGTATCATTATAGTCACAACATTATAGAGAATCGAATAAAAGATAAAATCCAGTCTGTTTCCGCATTCAATAATATCACAACCGCCTTGCCTTCTGACGCAATTGTAAAATCCTTTCTTTGATAGTTTGATAGTCGAAATCAAAGTTTACAAAGCTATCAATAATATGGATTGACATAAGCAGCCTACAAACAACGAGTGAAACGCACAGTCGCAAACGGATAACAAAAGAACGCAATTTAAATGAAATGCGAACGTTTTTGCTATGGAATCAGCAGGCTAAAGAAGAGCGTTTAATGCCAGATTGTACAGATGTATTTTTGTAGTTTCAAAAAGCAGCGCGATTTTCTGTACGCTTTTATAAGCATTCTCTTCAAACTTTCATTGAAATGGAATCTTCGAGAAGCCGAACATGTCGTAAGGTTGAATAATTAGTTTGTGTCAAGAAAAGGTTTGCGAGTCTTGTCAACAGCAGAATTCGTTAGCGCATTCGAGCAGCCAGCAATGATTTTAAGCCTGAATAAACTCTAAAACAAAAAATGATTTGGATTAGAGGGTAAGCAGAAAGAGTAATTTCTACAATATTTCAAACTAGCGAAGCAACTTATAAGTCGTCGTCAGAACAATGACTTTTGCAAAAGTTGTTCAACAGGTTTAAACAAAATAAGGTCAATAGGAACATGTTTTAGTTTAAAATACCATTTTAAATATCTAAACTTTTCCAGGTCAAGATTTGCTCTTAGAAATAGTTTCAGACGGAGATTTACCATTGAAAAATAGGCGTTGAATTGCGATTTTATAGATTTGGTGCAATTTTAGTGAATTTTAACAACAGAAATATGTCGATTGCTACTATAAACTGAAGTTGTTCCGAAGCATTGCTGTTTAAAAAATTCTAAAATCTTCAAAGTTTTTCTCCAATTAGTCGTAATGCACTGTAATTTTAGAATACCAAAATTTCAAAAGCCAGTGCTTCTTTAAAAGTTTAAAGATTACTTTTAACATGCAACTTACAAATTCTCCAAAAAGATTTATTCTAAACCATACCTCTTTGTCAATGCTATTACCCAAACAAAACTTTAAACTTTTCAATGTAACTTTACATTTCTTATCTTTTTGCCGTGCTACAGACACTATCACAATTTAGCACCTTTTCTGACAACTCCAACGTCACTCGAACTTATTTTTGAAAATGATAAATAATGTCATAGTCGAACAGGTGTAACGAATTGCCAAACACTGAACGATGCAACGAGGATTTTTAGAGTTTAATTGATCAACTACTTAATTACAGTAAATGTTGCTAGTATTGCATTTTGCCTGCAGTTAATCGAAATGAGAATAATTTGAAAACAATTGAATTCAAATCATAATGCATTTCCTTTGCTAAAATTTCTCTTCAACTAAATCGATTTAATACAAAAAACGTTAGATTTTTGACTCAATCGAATTTCAATTAGGTTGTTTTTCAGCTGGAGAGTTTGCGTGCAATCTAGCAGCAAATGATTTCGCTTCTCAGGTGTGCCAGTTTCAATACTGTTTAAATCGCAAGTCTAAACGAAACAACTTACGTCGGCGTTAACCTACTTAAAATTTCTGTTCGCTTGGCGAACTACTGACTAAACTGTCAGTCGTGTCATAAAGCCATTTCGCACAACAAAATAAACCAAGGAAACACCGGTAACTACAAACGAATCGACGACTTGTATGCGATAAACAGTAAACGATGACTGGTATAACTGCATGCTTTCTTCTCTTGTCACAACCTCAGTGTGGCAGAAGTTTTTGTACTATAAAAAACTGTATTGTCTATGACCAAAATTGCAAAGATTGGACACTACCCAATTATGCTCGGGCATTATGCCCACTTTCGTACCTACACAGAGCTTAAAAAAGTGACAAGTTTGAGATGAATGACTGATGAAGCGTTGCGACGCCAAAAGTTGTGTTGCACTCGGCCAAACTTTGACAACGTCAAAAAACCAGGTGTCTGTTGATGGGTAAAAGGGAGAGTGTGCAAGAACCAAGATGGGAAGGAAATCTGAGCATATCAGGGCTGCTTTTAGTGTTAGTGCAAGAGGAAAGGGCACGCACAAAAAGGCTTTGGATAATGGCAAAAGGTTATTTGCCCAGATCGGATTATCTCAGAAAAATAATTTTTTTAAGCCTAATCACCTTAACACACAAGTTATTAAAAATTCATATGACTTCTGCACAGACGAAGCCTTCTTTCAGATTCGAAGGCTCCTAATAACCAAACCAGAATTTCCCGATTTCTCGCAGCTCTACTTTTTTACATAATTTTTTGGACCGCTTTGATCGAAAATAAATCCGCAGCTATAAAATGACAGCTATTTAGAAAGAACATAAGGCTTGCTAAGAATAAACTAACTAATTTTTAACAATAGGCAAATTACAAACCATAAGGAAAGTTTTCTGCGCCCAGTACAAGACCTTTTCAATGATTTCATGTTTGCTTGCTTTGCAAGGCCTCACTAAGTGCGCTGATCACAGGAGAAGCTGCGGAGCAGATAAGTTGCAAGCAATCAAGATCCTGAGCTTGTGAACTTTGTCACTTCCTCCCACGTATAGTATCAGTAAATTACAGCCCAACAAGAGCACTCATCCAAAGGTTTGGGCACGCAAAGGCGAAACGAAAAAAGCAAGTTTAAAAAAAGGAAAAGTTGGAACAAAGTGCATCGCTTTTTGCCAGATCATTTTCAATGCTTTCATTTAAATTGCGAGTTTTCCTGTAGGCTGTCATTTGAGTGACTAAGTGCTTGTCAGACAGTCACAGTGTGCGTGGAAAGAAACAAACTGCTTTGCTCAGAAACATCAAATACGTGTCGGCTTTTAGTTCCAATTAAGAAACGTGCGTATTTCTGCACCTAAATGTCAAACGAATTGCCTAGCCAATTAGAGATATTTGATTTGAAAACAACTTGACTATCCCGTATAAAAACTTGCTTTTGAGCCAAGGTAATCCATCGTGTAGTTTTTTGTTTTTAAGCAAATAGAGAGCTGCAAAAATCACTTTTTGAGGAGGAGCTAATTCTGGTTAAGCAAAAATGCCTATCCTTGATAATCAAATTCATTTTTCATGAACTGTAGAGGAGGTGCAGCGCTAACATATAATCCAAAGATTTCGTTTGCATTTTGGTTTATAGAAATTACCTGTTTTATGTTTGGTGCAGCCGACAAAATAGAGAGCAGAGGCTGTACTCTCCAGAAATTGGAGTTATAATACAGAAGGGAGTAAGATAGGCTCTATATAAGACAAGGATGCAAAAGGCAATAAATATAAGCAAAGGTCATAACGCAACTAGCGAAAGCTAAATAATCTAACACGGTTGATTTCTTGACAAGTGAAGTTTCTCCGGTCTTTCTCACAAAACTATACGAGTTATAAAGTTCCTCTACTCAAAAGTCAACTATTTTCAGCGACTCAATAGCTTTAAAGAATCTCGATTAAATTTTGAAGAGTTATGAATGATATCAGTTCTCATAGTAATTACACAATATTATATCTTCAAAAATAGATATGACCGTCTTATTAACCGGAAAAAGATTATGAAGCAATCAATTAGAAAGACTTTTGGCGACTAAATAAGTCGTAGGAATAAGCAAATAAAATAAAATTATTCGCTTAGCAGTGAGTCGTCTAGATAAAGGAACCATCTAATTGCATGAAACTTTTCAAATTCAAAATTCTCATTTTGTGAATGCTCAAAAACTTCCGGGCACGATTCTGCTAATAGCTCCTTTCTCTACAAACCAATGAATCTAAAAAAACAAAAATAAAATGCAAATTCAATTGGAGCAGTAAATTAGCGCAACTACACGACGCCGCATTCTTCAGCTTTTGCAAATCAAATTAAGCAGCACATCCACAAACAATTCCAGCAACGCAAATTGCCAACTTCCACTGTCGGCGCTTCGAATGTACGCAAGAACAAGATGCTGCGCAATAGAGGTTAAGTTTTACGGAGTTCCGTCGCAAAAATAAATACCTTGGCCACGTGGCGCCAACGCCCCTTACATCAGCGACTTTGAAGTTCTTACGACGCAAGAATTTTGGCATTTATCATCATGGCCATTATTTTCTCGCAACAAACTTCTCCACCTTTAACTTCAAAGCGGCTCTTGTAAGACGCAAGTTTTTTACGGGCCACAACTCAACCACATCTCCGTCTAAAGATTTTGACCCCTTCGTGCCGTAAAACCGCAAATGAAAGATAAAGACTTTAGAGGCGACGGCGAGTGCCATGCCATGCAAAACTTCAGACCGCGCTTTTACGGCACGACAATTGTCAACACTTTAACACAGTTGCCTTCCTCGCTATGTCGCCAATGTCTCCCTGTTTTTCCGCTACTTACTTTTGCCCTCTTTATCCCACCGAGGAAACAGCGAGATTAGGTCGGCAAAAGAGGAAGTGGCGGGTTATTCGAACGATCTAGATGTCAACTCTAAGGTGCGCCGAAACAAAAGCTTAAATTGAAACGTAAAAATTGATTTCAGTCTTGGAGCGTAAATTCGAATATTCAAGTTTATTTATGAGTTTGTAATTTGAACAATCCTGGAAATTAAACTTTTAAAACTTTATCTTTTTGACGGTTGATTTTAAATATAAAGACACACATTTAAAACTTTACGGTTGAAATCTCCTAAATCTGCTAATGTTATTAATTTTTCTTTTAGAAATTTTTAAGCTTAGATTTAGGGATATAATTGACAAATCGAATTCTGACATGAAGTCTTGCAACTCAGTCTTTCAACCTTCAAAACTGATTTGGAGCTAGTCACCTGATATGTTTTTTTTCTGTAGAGTAGGCTAGTAACGCCCACTTATTAATAAGACGTGTGCTTTTCGAGTTGCGCCAATGCTTTTGCAACGGTTACGGTATTTGTTGCTGTTTACCGCTGCTCTAGCCATCATTGAGCTGTTGCGGAAAATGGAGAGATGAGGAGTGCCAATTTTTTTGAGGGGAAGAGGAGGAAGAGCAGTTTGTGAGTCGGCAGCACTTGTGCATTTTGTTACTTGAATGAGTGCGAGAAAGGCGGAGATTTTTGTTGTCTTTGCTGGTAATGACGGTTCAAAAAGGTTTGCTTAAAGATTGTCTTGAAAAGTTTGAAAAGAAAAATTGCTTCTAATGTACGAAATCTCGTTTGTTCTGTAACCAATTTAAAGCGCTTAATGTTCAGTGCTAATCTAATCATATATTTTGTGTGGGATCAAAGTTGAAAGAAGAATGAACTTGTTGACAAAAATTGATTTTTTTGTAAAACAGCAGGTGTCCAATTATTTTACTTCAAATTGATATAACCTTTTTCCAAAAAATACATCTTTTTAAGCAGCGAGATGTCAAGGCAAAGGGAATGACTGCAAAAATCGCAACGCTTAAAATTACAAAGAAACTTTCCATTACCTCCTGACGTTGGCCGTTGTAACCCGTCACTTTGCTGGATCAGAGGTTGCCAGTTGAAGACTTAAGAATTACTGATCGTAATAGAAGTTCCACAAAACAACCAAAGCTGACAAGTATACATCTTGAAAATATTTGTATTTGATGTTGCAGGGCATGAATAGCCAAAATATATATCATAAATCGACACCACTTGAGATACATTAGCGTTTAATAATGCTATCTACTGTTACACATTAATAAAAGATCCGGCAGCAACGCCTTTCTTCTAACTAAAGATCTCTTGAAGAATGTTTAAAGATTAAAATATGAGTTCTTGTTTGGAAAAAATATGGTAAAGTTATTTAACAAGCCGCTGTTGCTATTCAGATTCGACGCAACAAGTTGCCCCGCAAATTTTCAGATCAACTTCAAGTTTCGATCTTCAGAAACTAGCGTGTGTACGAAAAGCACGCACGCCGCAACACGTTTCTATATCTCAACTTTGTTGAATTTGGACACACGCAAGGAATGCTTTGTACAAATGCGAGTTTTTGACGATGTAAAAATACGAGATTAGCAGCGGCGACAAGTGCGCAGAACTGCGTGTTTTGAACCGAAGAAAAGTTGTGCGCGACAGAGATACGTTTTGGTCCAAAATCAGTGCGCGCAAAAGTTTGGAATCTCCGCGTCAGTCAGCAAGTTTAGCCCGATCATGTAAGGTAAACACCATTGTATCCCGTCAAAGTCTAAATTTGTTTGTCTGCTTTATGGTTCAGGCTAAGATGACGATGGCAAATAGCAAATTTATTTAATTGAATTTAGTTTTTGATTTTAACAACACCAGGCATCTAAAACAATTTTTAGAATTGCTGGATTGGCTTGTTTCGAATCAGAATCACTTTTGCTAATTCTGGACTGCCTTTGTATTGGAATGCTAATTTTAAACTTTTACTTCAACTATCAAATAGTTGACTTTGGAATTGTACCAACTAAACAAATTAACTTCTTGTCACCCTTTATAAACTATCGGCTTCCTCATTAATCAGCTTTTGCAATAGCTTCTTGAGGACTGCCTAGTACCGGTCACTACTTGTTAATTATTATTGAGTTTAACAGAAAGCACTTTAAATGTTAATTTAAGTGCTAACTTCCTCTTGTAGCATTTCCATTGCCTTCAGCTGTCACCAAACACAACAAACATTGAATTAAGAGTCCGAATGACCTTTGTCTTCTGACAATTGAGAAGATAATCAGCTGGCGACGAGATTGACCAGCAACCTTAACGACGCTGGCCAAAAAATTACTCTCGCCTCTGTCCTCAACGCTAATCTTTTGCGCGCTAAAGAGAGCGCATGTAAGCGAGTCTATTTTTATCGTTAGCGACAACGACGATCACCGCTGAGACTTTTAGTCATCTTAAATCGACCTCTCATTTCTTTTCAGAAGTCAAAAGTTTGATAAATAAAGGAATTTGCAATTGGGATAATGTCGTCAGCAAGTTAGTCGTCAGCACGTTAGCAAACTTGATGTAGGTTACTTCAAACTCGATTACAATTTAGTATTTGACAAAATTCTAAAGATTTACTGATGACTTTTATTATAGTTTTCAGATTCGTTTCAACTTGTTAACGTAATAACACTTCCCCAATTCTTACCCACTCTGATAACTCATAACTCGCCTGTCGCCCCTATCCACGCGTAAAACCGGCACACCATGTCGGCGGACGATGGCGTCGTCTTCCCCGCTTCTCGTTTGATGTCTTATCACTTATTGTTTACCGTTGGTCATAGCTGGTGAGGGTTGCAAAGTTGTCGCCACGATGACAAGGCCTATTAACATCAAAAGATAATTTGGGTAGGTACTTTGACGTCTAGATTACTGAGTTAGCTTGCAGCTTATTCCGAAGTTTTTCTAATGCCGCAAGACTTTGACTTAGCCGATACAAAGCCGGGTGAGTTTAGTCAGTAACCGCAAGCTCAATCGTGTAGATTTAGTCCACAAGCCAACACCTGATGAACTCGACTCAATGCAGAACACCAACCTGTTTGAGGGCGACATTGTGGGCATCCCGCCGGAATCGAGTTTCCGTTACCGGTTGCATGACGACGTAGACAATATAGCGAGAATATTTGGACAGCCAGTAAGTTGCCTCGAGGTTTGCAGGAAAATTTATTTTATGACGAAATCCATCCGAAAGCATTTCCGGGCTTAAAACCTTGCCATTTAGTTTCCACAGCTACTGGAATGTAGACACCATACGCGGACAAAGTTTGGTGGGAGGGCGGAACCGCGTTGTCGTACTTACTCGAAGAAGGGGAATGAACGCAAAGTTGAGTTTGAGCCTGATCATATTAGCAATGAATTCGTATTAAGTGTGTGTTAGGCAAGTGCTGCAAATTGCTCAAGGCGTTGATAATGTAAATGGGAATAACGCGAAATAAGAACCATGTATAAACCTTGGGAGGCCCGAAGGAAGAGCATGACTACGACTACATTTACATTAAGCGAAATGTGGCATTTGGGTGGGTCTCTTTTTGTTTCGAAATCAATTTAAGGCGGTTTTTTGTGACGACTTTCCGCCACTCAAATTCCAATTTTATTTCAAGTTGACTGTTTTGAAACAGCTATGTAGTTTTCCTGGTCAAGCAACCTACAGACACAGAGCATCTGTGCTTGATCAAGCAATTATCTGACGGTAAGACAGGCAGAAATCCGTGTCTTTCTGATTAGAATTTAAAGTCGTCATATAAATTTTACTCTTTTCGATGGTTAGTTCGTCTGTTCCTAAGCCTACCTTAACTATTTGATGATAACGTCCCAACCCTTTTTAAAATCAGCTTTCCTTAGCTTGATAAAATTATCAATACAAATCCTTTTCTACGCGTAAACGCTTCTTTCTTAAATCCTCACTTAAAAAATTAATCAGAATTTTTACCAGTATGATTAACGGCGTTTTTGGGCTTAATTTGCAGCAAATTGGAAAACACGAGGTGCAATGACCTGCCATGAAATAAAATTTAATGAAATTTACCTTGGTATCAAAAATTTTGTTAACGTCGTTGCTGGTTCGCAAAGTTTACAAATTCGAAAAGAACTTTCCACCTAATTAACGTAAACGCATATTCTAACATGCTTAAATGAGTTTCAAACGTTAGAACTGTTTCAAACTTACCGTATCTTTTTCTCTAACTTTATTGTAAAACTTTACTTCTCTGTCAGCATTTCAACAATGCTCTGTAAAGAAACTAAAATTTAAATTTTAGTTGTTCTTCCTACGTCGGACGTGCTGGTGGCAATCAATCAGGTAATTGAAAGCTTTAAATTAAATTATTAAAGCCCACACCTTTTTAAACCTAGAAATTAAAGCAAGTTTTTGATCTGTTTTTACAGTTAGCTTTGCGATATAACGTACTTTTGCTACAAACACCTGTTCATATATTGTGCTTTTAAAAATTACCATCGGCTAATTTACCGTTAAAATAACTTTAAAACAAAACTTTATTTTGATACAACCTCAATAAACATACCCTCGGTTGGTCTCGCGAGAGTATGTTATATCAGTATTTGAACATATTAACAATATTGTTTGAACAGTGTCGCTAGAGATCAATAAGTGCTTTTCCAAGGGAGTTATTGCGCATGAGTTAATGCACGCAATCGGCAAGTTTAAACCGTCTTTGACCCCCAATTATCCCACTATAAACTTCAGGTTTCTTCCATGAGCATTCACGCACAGATCGTGACGACTTCCGTTTTATCAGATGAGAACAATATCGCCCGGTTAGTTTAATTTTTTAGAGTGTTTAACTGCATTTCAGGGAAGGCGTGCCCGAAACTTTGTTAGCAGTCCCCCCGACCAGTGATTGATACGCTGTGGGCATTGCCCTATGATATGGAGTTCTATTATGCATACCAACAAATTGGCCTTCTCGCGCAACGGTCAATAACCATTTTAACCGCGCACAACCAACACAGCTGAAATTGTGTCCGAAGCGGTGAGCTTCGCATTTTAAGAACATCTCACTGTCCACTATACTTTAGATACAAACTGAGCGATGTAGATGCTTTGAAGATCAACCGACTGTATCGTTGCAATCAGAAATCAGTAAACGTCGGAGAACCCTTCTCACCGGAGGATGAATTCGATATCAAAATTAAAACTCAACGCCTGCTTGTAACTACTACTGCCCAACCATTATTAGTGACAAAACGACGACGAATTGGCTCAGTCACATCTAAAGAGCGTAGTTTAAAATGGACTTCTGTTTTGCCAAATAGACTCAGGTGCGAACAAGTTTTTCACAAATATTAATCTCAATTGTCACCTTTTCCAGAAGCTCTTCACTAGTACCGCTTTCAGCAGTCCACCGCCTGTGATGTCACCCGGGGTCACAAGCGATCGTTTGACGTATCTACAGAGCGTATCAACCACGCCGACTTCCTGCCACCAACGACACCGCGTAATAAACACGGACCCACCGTCAAATTGAAGAAAGCGAGTCATCGGAACGCCCAACAAAATATCGTTACACTTTAGTGACGGCCAACGTTGGCGGTGGCAATGACGGTGGTCAAACGCTTTTGAGTAGGTTCCTTGGATGATTTAGTCTTACATGCAGCTTTCAGAATGCAAGAACTTGAACGCGCACTGCGACATGTGGGAGCGATTGGGGCACTGCGAGCACTCGCGCAAGTATATGAATCATTACTGCCGCAAGTCTTGTAGTCTGTGCTCAATGCCAAAGCCAGACAGCGAAGACTGGAATCAAACGGAAAAAA
>JACCHV010000779.1:0-11455 GCA_018907245.1 Eupristina koningsbergeri | reverse complement strand
TTTGTGCGACCGAAGACACCGAGATGAAGAATCAAAACGGTGTTTATTCGCTTGTGATTCATGGCTGCACAACCGACATGACTGGTGCTATCAAATGCGTGGCCGTCAACCGAATGGGTGAAGCCCAAACAGAAGGCACACTTAAAGTGGTTGCACCAATTCCGGTAGAATTTGAGACCTCCTTGTGCGACGCTACTTGTCGCGAAGGTGACACACTGAAGTTGAAGGCAGTGCTGCTAGGAGAGCCCGAACCAGAGGCATGTTTGCAATATGTTTGTTTTTAAATTGCAAAGTTTGCAGGTGTCTTGGTTTATCAATGGCAAGAAGCTAGTTGAGAGCCAGAACATCAAGATTCACTCAGAGAAGGGCACCTACACTGTGACAATCCGCGACATCACCTGTGACTACTCTGGCAAAGTGTTGTGCGAGGCTGTTAATCAGTATGGCAAAGCCAGCTCTGAGGCCACATTGCTGGTACTGCCTCGAGGAGAACCACCAGACTTTCTCGAATGGCTTAGCAATGTACGAGCTCGCCAGGGCTCAAAGGTCGAGCACAAGGTTGTCTTTACCGGTGATCCCCGACCTGTTCTAACCTGGTCTGTTAATTATGCCGTTTCAAAAACAGCTTTTTTAGGTATATCAATAACCAGGAAGTGAAGGACGGACAAAACGGTATCACAATCAAGACCGATGCCTCAACCTCAGTTCTAACCATTCAAAGCTTTAACCCGGACATACATGTTGGTGAAATTATTTGCAAGGCCGAAAACCAGGCCGGCGAAGTGTCATGCACTGCCAACATGGGTACCTACACATCGGACATGGTCTCAGAGTCGGAGTCCGACCTGATCGAAGACCATATTGAAGACTTTATTCCAGTAAGCGAGCACGAAGATCGCGAAGAGCTGACCCGAACGCCTACGCCTGTTATGGCGCCTAAGTTTATTACCAAGATTAAAGACACTCGAGCCAACCGTGGCCATCAAGCTATCTTTGAATGCGTCGTGCCCGACACGAAAGGTGTCTGCTGCAAGTGGCTAAAAGGTAAGAAAAGTCCTTCATTTCGAAAGCAAACTTTGCAGACGGCAAGGAGATCGAACTTATTGCTCGCATTCGTGTCCAACAGCGAACAATCGAAGGCTACACGACCAACGAGCTTATCATTGATGATGTGAAGCCGGAGGATGCCGGCAAATACACGGTTATTGCCGAGTCTACTGCTGGATTAGAACAATGCACAGCAACGTTGACAGTCATCGGTGAGTGTCTGGCTATGAGTTGCCTCCTAGTGCGGCTGTTTAGAAGCCCTCGAAAAGGAAGAACCAAAGATAACTCCACCCGAATTTGTGGTCAATCTGCGCGACAAGTCCGTCAATCCGAAGGAAAAAGTCGAGCTGGAATGCAAGGCTGTAGGACATACAGACACTTCCTGGCTCAAGGACGGCAAAGAGTTAACTGAACAGCCACCTAAGATTCAGATTCAAAAGAATGACGACGGAACACAGAGGCTGGTCATCGACCAGGTTCAAAGCGTGGACGAGGGCAAGTACACCTGTGTTGCGACAAATCCGGCCGGCAAGTCCGAGACCAGTGCCAACTTGACTGTCAAAAGTAAGCTTTTAGTAGACACAAGTTTGATCCCTCTTTCAAAGCTCACCGTTTAAGTTATTGCCTGTTTGGAAACTATAACATCTTACAAATTTAAAACCTTCTCAATCCTGCACTCTGTTTTTAGCACAACCGCCAGTCTTTACGCGTCCGATCAGCGATCAGCAGATCAAACTCGGAGAGCAAATAATTCTGGAATGCTCGGTGCAGGGCATTCCCCAGCCTACAGTTGAGTTCTATTCGGTGATTGACAACTTCAAACTCCAAACCGGCACACGACTGTCGATTCAGCATGATGCCACCAACACTCATTGGCGTCTCATCATCAAAGAAGCTCAACAGTCCGACTTCCGAGAGTATCGTGCCGAAGCCAAGTCGACGGCCGGAACTGCGACCTGCTCGAGTGTTGTGCGTGAAAAGGTGCCCGAAGCTGAGAAGCCAAAGATTGTGGATGGATTGAAACAGACACGAGTCAAAGAAGGTGAAACGGCAGAGATGTCGGTGAAAGTGAGCGGTACTAATCCGGAGGTCGACTTCTACAAGGACGGCCAAAAGCTGCAGCCTGATGGTGAACGGGTTAAACTGATCAAGGACAAGGACACTGGCACTTACACTCTTAAAATCGAGGACGCCCGACCGTCAGACGTTGGCCTAGTTACAGTAAAGGCCGTAAATGCTGCCGGAAGTGACGAATCAAGCGCCAATCTTGCCGTTGAAGTTGAAGAGAACATTGCTCCCGAATTCACGCAGCCTTTGAAGGACACTGAAATCAAGGAGGGAGAGAATGCCGAACTCAAGGTTGTTGTTAGCGGCAAGCCCGAGGCACAAGTTCAATGGTTCAAGAACAATGAGCCAGTTCAAATCGACAACGTGCACATTATTCAAAAGGATGAAGGCAACGGTCAGCACAGTCTAATCGTTAAAAGTGCAAACAAAGAGGACGCCGGAAAGCTGTCGGCCAAAGCGGTCAACAAAGCCGGTAGTGCCGAGACGAAGGCCAACTTTGGTGTTATCGAGGACGTTGAAGCGCCACACTTTATCGAGAAGCTCAAAGACTTTGAAGTCAAAGAGCATGAAGACCTAAGGCTGGAATGCAAGGTAGTGAGCAAGCCAGAGGCCGACATAGTCTGGATGAAAGACGGCATTCCAATCAACATTGACGGCAACCACATTGTTGCCAAGAAGGAAGCTGACGGCAAACAGACGTTGGTGATTAAAGACGCAACCAAAGACGACAATCGGAAACTACAGCTGTGGAGGGCTAGCAACAAAGCGGCAAGATACGACGCAGCCAATTTGAGTTCCCCAAGTTAATGCGTTAGAAACCATTCCAACGAGGCCGTTCAACCAACTTTATTGACCCGCTTCCTCAGCTGCAACAGTTCAAAGAACGAACTGTACACTGCAGTGCAAAGGTCAACACGGAGAGTAAGCCTGAGATTCCAATGGCTAAGGATGGACAGCCCCCCGGTTGTTTTTTGAACAATCAGCCAAACGTTGTTAGATTGAAACAGCGAGGATGCGCACCCTAAAATTGACGATTTTGAATGCAGAGAAAGAAAACGTTGGCAATTACAGTTGTGTTGCAACCAACAAAGTCGGCAAGGCGTCGACAGTAGGCAAACTCAACTATGCAACCGAGCAGGAGATCGAGTCGCCCTTCGACGAGGACATCTTTATTGGATTCGCGCGCATTCTGCAAGATAAAACTGCCATTGAAGGCACGACGACTGTATTTGAATGCCAGCTTGATAGTCACACCATCAAACTGCCTAATTTACAAATAAAGTGGACCAAGAACGGCAACGAGCCGATCCCCTATTTGAACACACGCACCGAAAAACTTGACGACGAACATGTACGCGTGATTATTGAGCCAAGTGTCGCGTAACGATGTTTGCAAAGTACAAAGTGGCGACGAGTATCATACGAAAGTCGACTGTTGGAACAGGAAAGCCAGCGAACAGTCAAAGGTTACCAACACTAGGTTTGTCACTTTTCTAACACGCGTGCAAAACCAACTTGCTGTGTTTAGGAACTAATCGCTCGGATTTAGCACCACTACCTGATGCAGAGGCGCCCGAGTTTATCGAACTACTCAAGTCGGCAACCACTACGATTGGAGGCACGGCTGTCCTGAAGTGCAAGGTCAAGGGCAACATGCCTATGAGCATCAAGTGGACGAAGCAAGGAGTCGAATTGAAACCTTCGGACAGAATCACCTTGGAACAACATCCGGATGGCACTCTTACACTAACAGTGAAGGACGCTCAGTTCGAGGACACGAACGAGTACAGGTGTGAGGCCGAAAACGAGTATGGCTCGGCTTGGACTGAGGGTCCCATTGCCGTGGTCGCAGAAGGCACTTTGCCAACTGATGGCTCGGCTCCGGACTTCCTGGAACCTGTACGCCCGGTCACGGTCAAGGAGGGCGAAAATGCCGTCTTCTCCGGACGCGTCACCGGCGTTCCCAAGCCTGACATTAGTTGGTTCAAGGGCGACAGAGTCAAATTTGATCCCTCAAAGTTTGCCAAACTATAAAAGTTGAGAGTTTACCGGACGCACTCAGAAAACTCACACTGAGCAACGTTATAAGGAGACGCGAACGCGGAAATCAGATGTGCGCCGAGAACCGTAAGATTTAAGTTGATCTAATTTCAGCTGACAATTTTGTTAGAGTTGGGGCGAGGTGTGTGTCCGAACGCCACGTTAACCGTTAAAAGTAGTCACCTTTCTTAGTGGTTTGAGCCCAGACGGATTGAAGCCCAAGAAGAAGAGGAGGCAGGTCAAACCGCTCCCTTGGTCGTCAAAGCTTTGCAAGAAGTTAGATGCGAAGAGGGTCAAGAGGCCAAATTTGAGTGCGCCTTTGAAGCTCGTCCCAAGGCTGAAGTCAAGTGGTTTAAAGATGCACGTGAAATTAGTGCCAATGATTCGCACTTTAAAATCACTGTTAATGACGACGGATCAACTTCATTGGTCATCGCGCAAACCGAGAAGTCCGATGCGGGCTCTATTCGCTGTGCGGCAACAAACAAACACGGCGTAGCCAAAACCGAAGCACCGCTGGTTGTGCTGGACGCCAAGCCAAAGGAGTCGGCACCCAAGTTCCTCAAGGAGCTTGAGCCCATCGACACAACCGAAGGCAAGGGCTGCGTATTTGAAGCCAAACTGGCCGGAGTGCCGTTCCCCAGTGTGGAGTGGTTCTGTAATGAGAAGAAGATCGTTCCGTCCGACAAAATTCGCATCGAGACTCTTCCGGACGGCACTTGCCGCCTAATAATCGACGAGACCAGCATAAACGACCAAGGAAACTACAAGTAACTAATCAGTTGATTTGTTTCCATTCAAACTCAATTGCAGAATCGAGGCGAAGAACCCGCTCGGAATCGCAAGCTCAAAGGCACCGCTTTCTGTCCGACCATCTCAACGCTTGCGACTGAAGCGCGGTCTTGAAGACCAGACACTGATCCAGTCTTCTCAACTTCTGCTGTCAGTAGAAGTGCAAGGCAAGCCGGAGACTGTTAAATGGTGGAAAGACAATGAGCAATTGTCCGCATCTGAAAAGACAAAAATTGAAAAGGTTGCTGACGAGGTTTACCAACTGGTTATCGAGAAGACCGAGCTAAAAGATTCCGGCTCGTACAGAGTTGTTCTCAGTAACGAAGCCGAATCAATTGAATCGTCTTGTAAAGTGACCATCAAGGACAAAGTGCCCGAATTCAAGAAAGGACTCAGCGATCAATCCATTCCACAGGCAAGTTGAATCCGACTCCCAACGATAACTAGTGCTTGTTAGGGTGCTCCTTTACAACTGGAAATCGAGGTGGATGGCAATCCCAAAGACGTCAAGTGGTACAAGGATGGAAAGCCGGTCGACACGTCGCGCGCCCAACTGCGTGATTTGGGCAACGGCAAATACTCGCTTACTATACCCGAAACAAATGCAGACGACTTTGGCAACTATTCGGTGACAGTTTCGAACGACAGCGGCGAGGCAACCTCACAAGGCCAAGTCTCAGTTGCTGCTCCGAAAGGTTTGACTTGCGAAAAAGCATTTAACAAGCTCAATTGTTGTAGTTGAAAAACCGGAGATCTTGCAAGGTCTGAAGCCGGTTAACGTCAAACCAGGCGAAGATGCTGTATTCGAAGCCAAGGTCAAGGGTCCAATCAAGCAAACCAAGTGGTACAAAAACGGAAACGAGCTCCAAGACCCGAAGACCGAGCAGTCCGGTGATACTTATAAACTCATCATACCGAATGCTCAACTCGACGACCAAGGCGATTACCGAGTAGGATTTTCGGGATATGCGCTTTTAAAATTCACTTTTAGGTGGTGTTCTCAAACGACGCTGGAGAAGCGGATTCAAACGCTGCTCTTACAGTTAAACTACCACCAATTAAGATTCTGCGACGCTTGCAAGACTTGGAAGCACCGCTTGGAAGTCAAGTTGTTCTTGAGATCGAGACCGACCAGCCACCCAAGCAGATCAAATGGTACCGCAACGGTCAAGAGTTGCAGCCCACAGACAAAGCCAAACCAAAAGATGCGGGTAACAACGTCTACCAACTGATCATTCCAGATGTTGACGCCGATGACACTGCCAACTTCAAGGTGTTTGTCACCGGTCCTGACGACTCTAACGACGAGTCTTCGTGTGCTTTGACTGTCAAGCTGCCTACTCTGACGAAACCAGGCTTCGAAAAAGGTCTGGAAGACAAGGCTGTTCCTGTTGATAAGCCACTGGAGTTGGAAATCAAAACGACAGGAAGTCCTACCAAAGTCGAATGGTTCAAGAATGGAAGTCCGTTGTCGGCAGATGGTCGTATTCAGCTCATCAAAGTTGACGACAATATTTACAAGCTTGTCATTCCATCAGCTGCCTTAGACGACGGCGGCAATTACGAAGTTGAGATTTCAAACCCTGCTGGATCAGCAAATACACGGGGTCAGATCACCGTTGAGCCGCCAATTCATTTCATTACTCCGCTAAAAGACCAGAACGTTGTTGAGGGTGAACGAGTCGAGTTCACCGTCGAGACCAACACCAAGCCCCACACTGTCAAATGGTATCGCAATGGCAAGGAGCTTTCGCCCGACAATCGCGTGGAGTTTATGGCCGATGGCAACAAGTTTACTGCCGTTCTTAAGTGGGCCGTCAAAGATGATGAGGCCAACTACAAGGTAGTTTAAAGCATTATTGGATTGAACGTTTTTAAATCTAGGTCGTGTTGACAAACTCATGCGGACCTGCCGACTCTTCGGCCAATTTGACTGTGAGCAAAGCAGTAAAAGAGCCGCCAAAGATCTTGAAGGGTCTTGAGAACCAATGTGTGGCTAAAGGCGATGAATTGGTGTTTGAGGTCAAGATCGAAGGTGAAGTCAGCGAGGTAGCTTTGTGTTTCTAACTCGATTCACATTGACGAGTTTTTAGATTCGCTGGCTCAAAGACGGTCAACGTGCCGAAAAAGCAACATCAGCTGTCATCGAAAAGGTCGATGATCAAACGTTTGTTTTTGGGTACTTGTGCTAACTTACACATCTGAAATGCTTTAGCTATCGTCTCCGCATTCCAGCAGCCGATGTTGCTGATGCGGGCGAGTTTGAAGTGATAGCATCCAATGACGGAGGCAAAGCGAGCAGCTCGGCGACTGCCGAAGTTGACGAAAAGCCTTCAATTGTCAAAGGCCTGATACCAGCTGATTTGGATGAAGGCGACGAGCACGTATTCCGTGTAGAAGTCTCAGCTCCAGTGCGTGAAGTCAAAGTGAGTTTATTTTTTTAATCGCAAAATCAGTTTTGTTTAAAAAGAGATTAGTTTTATGGCGTAAGGTGCTGAATGTGAGCAATCTTAAGCATAAAAAACTACAGCACAAGTTTCAATTATTAAGCGTTCAAAGCACACATGTGTTGTTTTTAAACAAAGTTTAAGACAAAATTGGCGTGAAAAGAGTGGAGTAAAGATCCCCATAGCAGCTGAGTCTGCAAATAAACTTTTTTTTTCCTAGTCTAATATCTTAATTTGAAAGCACTACTTTTTAAATTAAAAAGAAAAAAGAGACTTATTGCTAAAAGTGGAAAATGAACCAAATTGCCCCTAATGACGTTTTGTTCAACGTCCTTGAACTTATTCTAAACAATGCAAGGCTTTTTGTTTTTTAGCTAATTCAAAAAATAAGTCTCAAAAGAAACTAATTTTCCGAAATCACTTTCTAAAACACTCCTATATTTGAGAAAATCGAGCCAATATAGTCTTATAATTGAAAGTATTAGCACTAAGTCCGGGCTTACTAATAACGCTTGATTAAGCTGAAATTTGATTTCGGATTTAAACCAAGTCTGAACTAAATGTGCTCCGTCGGGCGATTCCAACCAAGCACATAAAAGCACACATTCTTCAATAACCTAATTGACGACGATCAACAAAAATAGACCGAGTTTTTAAAGTGAAAGAATCAAATGCAAATAAGAATTTTATTGGAAAGATTTGATTGAAAGAAGATAGAATTCTACAATCTAAAATTTAAAAAAATTTCTATCTATTTTTACTTCACTCCTGCATCAGGGACTTCACAGCCTGAGCAGAGACAACCCGAAGGCTGTCAGGGTTGGCTACTGCCACTGGCGGGCGCTACCCTGTAGGTCGACAGAGGACGTGCTGTCTTCTTGAACCAGCTGAAACAGCCACAGTTCGGTTGACCGCGCACATTCACCCGAAGCAACTGCACGCATTTGGACGTGAACCCCAGCTGCGCATCTAGCGTTTT
Organism: Eupristina koningsbergeri; assembly: GCA_018907245.1. Taxonomy (NCBI): domain Eukaryota; kingdom Metazoa; phylum Arthropoda; class Insecta; order Hymenoptera; family Agaonidae; genus Eupristina; species Eupristina koningsbergeri. Next base: position 3,082 of record JACCHV010000779.1, on the reverse strand, counting down.
TGCAAGCGACACGCTTGATGACCACTTAATTAAGCGCGCCCCAATATCTAACAGCAATACGAATGATTGCCAGCAAGGTGATGTCAAGTGTGGGCAATATGCGGAATGCCTCGTCCCAAAGTTTTTATGTCAAAAATGGCTTTGTGGCACAAAAGTTTTGTAATTGTTTTGGCCACGGAAACAAGAATAGTACAAGAAGATGCAAGCATGAGGGGAGGACGCCAAAAGATGCCCAGACCGCTCATTACGAACTCAGTCAAATGAGCTGCTTCCTCTTACAACCCTATCCCTTTCCGGGTGGCGTTAAGTTATGCAAATTCTGGGTCGATTTGTTTTCCCAAATTTTTTTGTCAAAAAGAAAGTTTTTACGACATAGTTCTCAGTTGCTGCTGCTGCTTTTTTGCTCACTAAAAATTAATACAACTTTGAATTTAATAACTTTATTTTAGTGGTATCGCAATGGCGAAGAACTGAAACCAAGTCAGGGCATTACTTTCAAGCAAGTCTCGCCTAAGAAGTACGAATTGTTGCTGCCGTCCGTAAAAGGCGACGATGCCGGCATGTATAAGGTATTTAAAAAAGTCGTAAAATCAATTTATATTCTACTTTTTTAGGTTGTGCTTTCCAATAAAGCTGGCGAATGCGATTCGTCAGCCGAACTAACAGTTCAGAAACCGAACATTGTGAAGCTAATTCGTGGTCTAAAAGACATAGACGTTGACCAAGGTCAACCAATTGAATTGTCTTGTAAAATTGAAGGTCTTCCGAAAGCGGTCAAATGGTACATGAATGGAAACGAGATAAAACCAGACGATCGCATCAAATTGGTAATTTTTTCGAGTTGCATATGGGGGGCTATAGAGTCTTATTTCATCAAAATTTGTGCAGTACGATTCGATTGGCTTCTAATCAGTTAAACTTCCTTCAATTATAATTAAGTTGTAAAATTAATTAACTCTATCAAATGGGATTCAAAATCTGATTTGTTTTCTGATAAAATGGCATTTCTGAATTTATCAAAAAATAAAACGTAAAAAAATTTACTTTTTAAAAATCTTTTTGATCAAAGCATTACTTAAAAAGGCCATCTACACGACAAGATCGTACAACATTTAAAAAAAAACAGGTCTAGAGCCTAATTATAAATTGAGCATGAGGTTTAAAATTAAGTCTTGTTTTTAATAAAAATTAAATGTTGTGCAAAAACTTACTAAAAATAGGGCTATAACATAAACTCTGATTATTATAGTTTGCCGATGAACCAAACGGAGAGTATGGCCTCAAAATTGACGAATCAATACCGGCTGATGGCGCTGCCTACCGTGTAGTCTTTGAAACCGATCGCGGCGACGTGCACAGCGGCGCTGTGGTTCATGTAAAGCCTAAAAAAGAAGAAGCAAAAACCCAGCCGGCTACGTTCATTTCGCCTCTTCAAGACGTTACCATTCCTGTTGGCGAAACTCTAACGTTGAAATGTCAAGTTGCTGGAGAGCCAACACCTTCAGTTGTGAAATGGTATCGCAACGGTCAAGAGTTGAATCCTGATGATCGAATTGCCATTCGCCTGGCTTTGGACGGAACTGCTACTTTGCGCATTCGTGATGCTCAAAAATCAGATGCAGGCGATTTCAAGGCTACTGTTTCCAACGGAGTTGGATCAGAAGCTGAGAGTCAATGCAAAGTTACGGTTTTGAGTGATGACGAATTGCCATCGGCACCTCGCTTTGTAATCCCATTGAAACCAACTGAAGTTGCGTTGGGTGCTACTGCTGAATTCAACGTGAAAGTCAAAGGCGTTCCGGCGCCTACTCTTACATTCACACTGGATGGCAAACCTCTTGACCTTAACGATGCGCGCATCAAATTGGAAGATTTAGGCGATGGAAACTGGTGCCTAACAATCAAAGATGTTCAAGAGGCAGATTTCGGCAACTTAAAATGTGTTGCTAAGAACGAAAACGGCCAAGATGAATGCTCGGCCAAATTTGGTCCTTCTTCAGACAAAGACGGTGCGGATCGAGACGGAGGTTATGCACCTCGATTCAATGTGCCACTTTGGGACAGACGCATTCCCGAAGCCCAACCAATGTTTATTGAATGTCATGTAGATGCGAATCCAAAGGCCGATATAACATGGGAATTCAATGGAAAGCCTGTTCCCGATTTTGCTGAGATTGACAACACCTTTGATGGTGCATGCCGCCTCAAAATTCCCAGTTTTAAAGCTGAGCACAAAGGAATGTACAAGTGTATTGCAAAGAATATTCATGGCGTTGCCGACACTATTGCCAATCTTGACTTTGAAGGTTGATTTTAATTGAGTATGATTTTAAAAAATATTTTTAGTTGAAAAACCAGAAGAAAAGAAAGAAGAGAAAGCGTCTGCACCGAAGTTCAATCCTGGCTTAGAAGACAAACAACTGAATGCTGGAGAAAATCTTGGTTTAACCTGCAAAGTCGAAGCCCATCCCATGCCAAAGAGTGTATTATGGAACAAAGACGGGTAAGTTAAAATATTCTATTTGTATTTGGAAAGATAGGACCATTCGCGGCAAATTAGGGATTAAACCAAAACTTTGCAGACTACCTCTGCTCAGTTCTGACCGTGTGCGCATTGATTTCAACCCGGACACTGGCGAATGCTCGTTGACAATCACAGACGTGAAGGACGCAGACAAAGGCGCTTATCGCGTGATTGCTCAAAATGAACATGGAAGCACGAACACTTCATGCCAAGTCGGCGTCAAGTCGCCAAAGGAGGAAACCAAGAAGGAGGGTGCTGAGCCATTCTTTACCAAAGGCCTTATTGACCAGTGGGTCGACAAAGGCGACACTCTTACCTTCCATTGCTCTGTCACTGGAGATCCCAATCCTGAAATCAAATGGTATCGCAATGGAACTATTTTGCGACCCAACGATCGTATTACGATTGAAAACACTCCAGATGGTGAGTGTAAATGCACCATCAAAGACTGCACCTCCAGTGATGAAGGTAGGATTTTGATGCCAAACATTCACTTCTGCACTTTGTAGGTCTATACCGCGTTGAGGCAACAAACGCCCACGGTAAAGCAACCACTCA
>JACCHV010000777.1:0-12522 GCA_018907245.1 Eupristina koningsbergeri | reverse complement strand
GCTTAGTTAAGTGGCGGAAGCGTTCGCTTGAAAAAGAGCAAATTGCGCAATGGGATTTAAGTCCAGCTGTGTGCAGTTATCTTGAGCAAATGTGCGCAGTCAACCGAGTTGTGCTTGTTTCAGCTGGTTCAAAAAGGCAGCACGTACTCTGTCGACCCTACGGGGTGGCGCCCGTTAGTGACAGTAGCAAACCCTGACAGCCTTTGGGTTGTCTCTCCTCGGGCTGAAGTCTCTGATGCAAGAGTAAAATAAATAAAAATAAAAAGTTTAGGTTAAACTTGTAAGTTTTAATTCAATACTGATACTACACTGTTGTTGTGGTAGTCGCAGTACAAATTTGGTATTGAATTAATAAGTCGGAGAAATGCAACTTTAAATTCTGCTTGGCTCAGGTTGTAGCGAACAATCTGGTAAGATTAACGCAAGTTTTAACATTATGGGCCAATGATGCTCCGACTTGTAAAGTGACTTTGAAGTCACCAAAGGTGGGATGATAAAGTTGCAGCGTCTCAAGATGATTATACATTCAAACTGAAGCAAGGGCACAATGACATTGTAGCAAAGCGATTAAAGCGTAGTGCTAAATGCAGTGTGGATAGACTGAAACAGGTGTTGAAAACCAAACAAGTACCGACTGCGTTGGCCAAGTTAAGGAATAAACATTCAATAATTTTAAATTAATAAATCGGCGGTAGTGAGAAAACCAAGCCAGAAAACCCCGCTTGTTTAATAAGGAAATAAAAGAGCAACTGTAGAAAGATGAACTACGTTCCCAATCAGTGCTTCAGGCAATCAGTGGAATTGCCCGAGTTGCGGTTTAATCTTGCCTGCAAGCAAGAAAGAATTGCAAGGATTTTACTTCCCAGGAGCTCACGACGAATTTTACAGTGGAAAACCCCGTTCCTTGAAAATTTGCTTAAGTCGCGCAATTTAGGTTGGGATTTTTTCGAATTTTCAAAACTGCTTCGAATCCATTTCGCTAGCTTGTTCTTCGCATCAAAAAGCAGACATTTTCCGTTGCAACTGTACTGTTTGCTGGAGATAGTGGCACTGTTTGAGACACTGAAGCTATTGCCGGCGCGTTGTCTAAGCAAAGCTCATGTGTAATTTTGCTTGCAACAGGCACTGCTACGGTTTCAATGTTCGCTAAAGCCATTGCGTTTGAAAGTAAGATTGGCATGGCTAAAGAAGTTAAGTCTAACATTGACCTCATTCAAGAACTGCTCTGAATTTAAAAAATTACGCAAAGTTGGGGGCTAATAGTCCCCTCCCCCCAAACAACAGTTGTTACTAATTGCCCAGAAAGTAACTCTCACAGCATTATTAATTCTGATCCTAAAGTCGAACACCGGTCGGAAAATCAATGTTAGACACTGCGCTCTCACATTATTTTTACAATTTTTTTCGAAATGATTGTTGTCCAGCTTGTTCTGTCTGCTTAGTCCAGATCATTTTAGTTCGTACGTAATTGTTCATTATATTACTTTCTTATGCTAATTCAGCATCATTGAACACGAAAGCTTTAAGAAAATGGAGATGGACTTGAAGAACTTGCTTGACTACGTTCATATGATGGGCTGGTCAGTGGACGAGTCAATGCGCTACATCTGCGATCGTCTTGGACCCACGGCCATTGAGCGAGAAGAAATGCTTTACTGGCATAATTTCTATCGGCGTGTCAAGCAACGTGGACGTCGTTGTCGCTGTTTGAGCAACCATGCTTGTATCGGTCCCTTGCTTCCAGTGTTCTTTTTATTGCTGGCCGCGAAGCCATTCTTTGCGTCCCCTACAAATAACAAATCTAGTATGCTCGCCAGCCGCATTACACCCGTTAGTTTGCCGCTTGGGACGTCGTCCTACCCATCAGAGAGTAAAGATTCTTTTATCTTTCGTAAATTAATAACACGTGATTTGGGGTATCTGCTTTTTACAACGTGATTGATTAAAATTAAATCTTTTTACATAGACTCTTTTGCCATTTATCTTTAAGTTTAGCTATTTTGGCGCCTTTTACCCCCGCTCGTCGGACTGTGAACGCTGCTGTACCCTAAATGCGCGCTACATCATTCAGTACACCAATTCGCTAAGCAGCTTTAAACTCTACGATCTCTTTCACAAAAAATATATGTCGCTCGAATATAAGGACTCAAAGCTACTACAATTAGCTAAGACTCGTCTACAGTCTAAAAGTTCGATTAAAGTGTGTGACTTTCAAATCGTTGACAATCGCTTGGGGCTGGCATTAATTCGCAGCACCGACTACTATGAAAGTAAGTTTTTTTTGTTTAAATACAACGAAAACGCTTTATTTTATGCAGCCGTTTCAGACCTGAATCGGCCGCACGTTCACAACACCCGCCATTATGCAAGTGCGCTTTGCCTTGTTGACATCAACATAGATCGTGGAACGTTCAAATTTATTGATGCACGCATCATAGAAAATTATGACGTGGTGTTGTATAATAGTTACGATCGCTTTCCCATTCTTATTGGCAACAAATTTGCGCAGAACGAGCAGCTTGGTCTAATCGTTACTCGTCTTCACGGCCAGGCTTTGTTACATTTTATGGTCGTAAGGCACCTCATTTTCAAATTGGACAAAACTGTGGGGACTATTCGTCCGCAGGCCTACAAATGATCCGGCCAACCGCGATGACGACGATCCAACCTGCTTTTCCAATGTACATTTTTCATTGCAGCTCGTCCGCCTCGCACCAAGCGTCCTTCACATTAATTTTATTGATACCCTGGGCCGCCAAACGAACTGCGCCGTAATATCGTCGTCCACCAATTTTGACGATGCACACCTGTGCTGGCCACAAGTTTTATGGATTTGAGTACAAGGCGCAATCGTTTAATTATTATGGCGGTTACGGGAGTAAGCATGTCAAATTGCTACTAGATCGGATCTACGTTTATGACGTCGAAAACCGCGTCTGGGATGACATTCAAGTGGAAACGCCGTTCCCAGACAACGAGTTGCTGGTCTTAAATGTGAATCTTTCAAGTTAATCTTAATAGACGATTTGTTTAGCATTCGACGATGGTCTGGCGTTGGGTTAACACTACATTGTATTGCGCTGCTGAACTCGAACCTAACCGCACATTTGTCGTCTCCTTCAATCTTAGCACTCTTCGCTGGACCAAGATGGATCTCTATTTTTTAGATCAAGTGTTCAACATTGTGACTAATTACGACGGAGATGTTTTGGTTGAAACCCGTCACAAGATTATCTACGGAGGACGCTTTAATGATCCGTTTCGGCGACCGCTACGTCAAGATGAAGATGAGGATGAAGAAGAGGAGGAGTCGGAAATTTCGGATGACATCAAGACCTACTGTTTTTTCCGTTTGAACGTTGGGTAAGCGATTTAGGCGAATTTTAAAACAAGTGCGAGTTTGTAGACAGCCTCAAAGCTTGTTGACAATGTCATATCTAGCTTGTCGTGATATCTGTGAACACTTTCCTACGTCACGTGTGGCCCAGATCTTCACGCAAATTCATTTAAATGAAAACTATTCGTGTCCGTCTAAGTTCAAAAAAATTCCTCTGCCAAGAGTGCCAGTTCGTCACCGTCGTCGTAACAATGCTGGTCTAGTGCCTCACGTTCTTAATCGTCCGTTACGCCAGCAGCCGGCCGTCCGTGACATTCAGCCTTTGCGCCGTAGCGACCGTCTGCGCGCTGCTCGTCAACAACGTCTACAGCGTCGTCGCATTCAGCCGCAATAACTTTTAGCCTATAAGATTCTGGTTTTATGGTTTTGTTGTGTTTGGAAAAAATGTAATTTTTGTTGAGTTTGCGTTTTCATTACCGCCATCAAAACTGTCAACTGAATAATAAAGGGATATTCCTATCGAGAAGTATTTGTGTTTACATACTTCGACGATAAGTTTTTATCGATAGTTGCAAGTTTTACGAGATAAATTCTTTTAACAGTCTTCTGACGTTAAGATTCCAGAGCTACTGCCTTCCTAGCAAGTTTTACAAGTGACGCTAAAGTTTCAGACATTTACCTGTTATGAGTGCATCTTTCTACTTGAAACAGACACCTGACGAAGCTAAGTCGCTCACCAGGGGACCGCATTGACGTAGGAACAGGCCTATTACCTGAAGACAACGCATGTGCCTTCGATTCTAACTCTGGGGAATCTGTGCTGCTTCAGCAGAGAGAGCCGCGTAGCCATCCGAACGGCACATGCACTCTTGTGCTTTGGCAATTGAGAAGTCCGTGTTTAGTCGCTTTCTCAAGCAAGACTTTCATCAGCTAACCATCGTAAATCCTGTTCTGTAGTTCCGGCCGCTGTCAGCATAAAAATCAATAAAAACACACATCTCCGGCAAATCAATCCGAAACGTTCAGTACGTCTTAAGCCAGCTAATTTTATCAATGCTGAATTTAATCGTAATCAGCTCTGACTTTTCCCAATCAAGCCTTATAGATTTATCAGCTAAGAGGATTCAAACTTTTGTCCATCACCGCTTTCTACATTCGTAACTTCAGAGACCTTGCTTCTCCTGCATTACGGAAATGAATGATGGACACAGGTCTTATACGAACTTTACATTGCTACCCAAGAATTTCATCGGCGAACACTTAAGCCGGTACGACCACTAACGATTGTCGCTAGCGTTCGCAAATTCTTCAATCAATTTTGCCGGTGTTTTATTAGTAAAATGTTTTCCCATGTAAATAACTCAACAATGGTGAATGAAATTTAAAGAATAAAGACCCTGCTCACAACATACTTTCTATAAGAGTGTCACGCAACTCTGTTGCAATTGTTCCTGTATTGCTGCTACCTAATTTGAAAATAGATTCGACAACTGACAACTCGGTCGATGTGGTTGTGAGACCGGTGAAGGCAATCCAATCGTTGGCGCATACTCCCGCCCCAACTAGTTCTGAACCACGATTGACGGTACCAGCAACAACAGGCACTTGCAAAAGTGAAGAAAGCTCACGCTGTATTTCGGGTGGCGTTTTAGCAGCAACAAGACACCCATGAGAAGTGATGCACGCGTAAGAGCCGACCTAAACAAAACCGTAACCTGGTTTGAAACATCAAAAAACTTACAAGTGTATGATCGCCTAAACTCATTCGATAAACCTCCACTTTTAGAACCTCTTTCAATGCATCTTCTAGCTCTTTACTAATACCTGCGTGTGCAATAGCAACATGGTCATTGCAAGCCACAATATTTCCCAACGCCGACAAACGTTCATTAACTCGACGAATTTGAACGGTGTCAGGCAAACTGTTACGCAAATGTTGTAGTTCTTGGTCGGTAGCAGAATCAGGAACAAGCAAACCGTGGCGATTGCCAATGGTAAGACGACCGACGATACGGACGTTAGCAACTGAGCAGTAAATAACGGGTATAGCGTCAGCAAGTTCGGCTTCAAGGATACTATAAAACAAAAACTTGAAAAATCCGCAACACGCAATATCACCTGTAAAAGTTGGATGAAGCACCAAGACCAACAAGACAATAAGAGTTGGTAAGACGTGAGAACACAGCCACATCGTTGCTTGACTCATAAACGCAACGAAAAGCCATTCTTGCTTGGGTTGAGATGTAGTATTCTACAACAATGACGATCGGATACAACGACAAAAGTCTGATAAAAATCTTGTGACGAAAATAATAGTAAAAAATTGCGAGAACTGCCGCAAAAGATGACAAGTTTACTACAGGCGCGCAACTTGCTTGGGTCAAGTGTTTCTTTTTGAATTTTTAGGAAAGTTTTTGTGCTTTGTGCTGATATGCGTTTGTAACGATGTAGTTCGTCGAGTTTCTGTGTCATTTATTTACCAAATGCTTTAGCAGCATGTGCAAGACAAAATGAGATAGCTGCTTTCAAGAGTTTTCAACAGTTGCTGCAAAGCTGGCTTAGTTTAAAACTTCGCTAGTAGTGTCCAGAAGACAAGTCAGCCGAGCAGTAGCTAATTTTGCGAATTAAAAATGATTTTAATGTTAATATTTCGCGGGACTCGATTTTGCCATTATCTTTATCTTATTGACCTCTTCATAGATCTTTTTGGTTACAACAATGTCTTGAAATTCAGCATGGCTGCCATCCGCTCTGCTCTTCAACACGCGATCTTTCAGCCGGACGATGAGCGTCTTCAAGCCTTTGCTAACATATCGTCTGTCAACGACAAAAAAAGGAAGAAAGAGATGTTTTTATGCATTGCAGGTAAGGATTTTTTTACATATTCTTTACACTGTAATTCAGTATCGACTCAACAACCAGTTATTGTCAAGATCTACTTCGTGAGAGCTAAAGATGATGAGTATTGTAAAAAAGACAGCTTTATGCTGCGCGATGTTCGCATGGTTGACGGTATCAATCCAAGAAAGGTAATTTGTTACTTAGTCTACGATTTTGATTAAAAGACAATTTCAACCAATTTTTAAAAATCATTTAATGGCATTAATAACTACGATATTAATTTGATTCTTAGCACTAAATTTAGCAATAAACTTCTAAAAATTTTGAGTTTTTAGAAAGCAAGAGTTATACGAACTTGCCTAAGAATATAATTTTTTACTAAAGAGTCAGTTTAAAAAACCAGAGAGCAATAACTTTACGCCTTAGTAGTTGAAGCTCACGAGAGCAAGGTTAGCATTAAAATGAGTACGAGGCAGTGTAGGTCTGTCACTTGCAAAGGTTTTGATAAAATTCAGTAGTGGGAAGTTCTCAATCAAAATATGTGTAAAATTTATTGACAGATACAGAAAATTGGCATATAATCAATAAAACCAGTTATACCCTAAAGCGTAAAATGACTAAGCCAAAAAATAACTTAGGTCTAAGAAATGCATTCTACTTTGTCGTGTTGTCTATTCGTTCTTTCAGTCGCTTCTCGGTTATTTTACTTCCCTAGTTTGTTTACAATTTATTGAAATTTTAAAACAGGCAAATGAGCACTTTGTTTTGTCCAAAACTATCCTTTTTAATAAATACAAAAGCAACTACACTGCACCACGTAAATATATATACCTAATGTTGCAAGTTGAGTAATAAGTCGATAATAAGTTTGATCCGAAAAGTATCTTAACTTGTAGGGAATGCTTTAAATGGTATTTTAGTCAAAAATATTAATTCAAAGCGTCTGCAAATTTCTTCCTCTGAGTCAGTTTTTGGCATTGCCAAATTAGTATGAGTGCATCCCACATGTTTTGATGTTTAAAATTTATCTTTAGCTTAATAACAAGCAACAAAACAGTAGTCAACGGCATCGTCATTGCAGTTGATAACTTGGAAAGCCTGGCTTGGCATTGATTCAACATGAATGAGAAACGGTTTTAAAGGCTTTGAATTTTTTTGACTAGAACATTTTTTTGAAGCATTCTTTACAAGATGGAATAGTTTTCGGCTCAAAGTAATCATCAACTTTGTACCCAACTTGCAAAATTAAGTAGTTTGTGTACTCAGGTAAAACAGTGTATTATTTATTTGCGTAAAAAAATAAACTGAAAACCTAAATTTTTTAATAAAATCTTTAACTTTTTGACATGTTTGCGTAAAGCGTTAACTTTAAGTTGATAAATCCTCTATTTTAGAATTAATGTAATGCACGCTTAAAAAGCAAGTCTAAAATCAATCTTTTATTTTTTATTTATTTTACTCTTTTATGAGTAATTCAAGTTCGAGGAGAAACAGCTTTCGGGCTGTCTAGGTTGACTACTGTCACTAACAGGTCCCACCCCGTAGGTCGACAAGGATGTGCTGCTTTCTTGAACTAGCTGCATGCAAGCCAGCTGAAACGAAATAACACAGCTTGTCTGCTCACGCACATTCACTCAGGAAAACTGCACGTAGTTAGGTCCAAACCCGGCTGCGTAGTTTGCTTTTTTTCAAGCAAACGCTTCTGCCACTTAACTAAGCAAATCCAAAAGCCAATCTTAAAAATATAAATTAGCCAGAAAAGTGTGCGATTACAAACAGATTTATAGAAATTGTACATTGATTAAGGTTTATTTTAAAACTAATCTCATAGTATTTTTTGGCAATATTTAAAGGATTGAGAACTCTAAATGTAATTTAAATTTTGATTTGTGAAATGAAATATTTGTAAAATAGCAGAAATAATGCATTGTGTAAGCCTCTGGATTTTATTAGGTTGTTTGATAGAAGTTAGGAATTTTATTAAAGTTAAACACTTTTTGTCCTAAATGGAAAACTTTTTATGCGGTAGTCTTTGTTATCATGTAAACTATCGTTTTGTAAAAAATCTCACTTTTTTGTTTAAAATAGAAAAAGATAGAGGTTTTATTCGAAAACTGCTAGAATTTGAGTTAGGATTGGGCTGCAGTGTAAAAGAGGCCATGGATCATATCAACCAAGTTCAAGGAGCCGGAACTGTATCTAGAACAACTGCCTATTGATGGTTCTCGAAGTTTAAAAGGGGTCAAATGGATGCTGATCATAAAAAGAGGGCCGGACGCCCTCGAAAAGTCGACCAAAGTGCTATTGTCATGACTGCCAAAAAGGTATTCTTTGATGACTACGCGCATGATAGCCGATGACTTTGGTTGCCCCCATTCGACAATTCACGAAATATTGCATGCTTTAGATGAGGGTCTTTAATTTAAGCCCATTTAATGCAATTTATTTAAGGCAAAAAATGGCTTAAGAGTCGTTGGGTGCCTAAGGAACTCACAGAAGTTCAAAAGCAAGAACGAGTGAAGACTGCGAAGAGTGTGCTTCGTAAACATCGCCGAACACCGTTTTTGAGTCAGATCGGGACATGCAATGAGAAGTGGGTTTGCTTCTCCAACAATACGCGTCATAACGAATGGCGATCGCCTAATTAGAGGCCCAGCCAGGCTTCCAAAAAAGATTTTCGCACCAGAAAAGCGATGCCTTGCGTGTGGTGGAGTCAACGTGGACCAATTTTTTGGAAGCTTCTGAAAGAAGGGCAAACCGTTAACTCGACTGTCTATTGTGAGTAACTCTAAAAAGTTCACCATGCCTTCGAAATCGTCGAACATCAGTGATTTTCTTGGACGGCAATGCCCGCCCACACAGATCAAGGGGATTGGAGCAGAAGATAAAAGACCTAGGATAAGAGCACTTGGAGCATCCGCCTTACAGCTCAGACATGGCACCTAGTGATTTTCATCTCTTCCGAGGATTGGAGCACTGGCTGCGTGGAAAACGGTTTGGAACGCGTAGAGAAACGCACCAATCTATTGAGGAATTCTTCGCTTTAAAAAATCGAGAGTGGTACAAGCGGGGCATTTTTAAACTTGAAGAACAATGGCAGAAAGTAATAGAAAACCACGGAAATTACTTTAGTTACTAATTATTTAATGTTTTGATTAGGTTCTGTTTAATAAAATTTTGATTTTTAATAAAATTCCTAACTTCTATCGAACAACCTAATAAAACTAGCCGTGTATGTCAGCGCGTAAATTTGATTCGTCTGCAGAAGACCGCTTTTCGACTAACAAGTTTTTGTTTTGTGAAAATTTAAACTTTCTGCACTTTGCGTTGATCACTGTTTTTTTTTTTGTAAGAATCTTGGCTGAAGTTTATTACCTGTGTTTGTGGCATTAATAGTTAAACAGTATAAATCAAATGACAGACTTAACGTATACAACAAATCCCCACAATTATATCGAATGAATCTAGGGAAGTAGAATGATAGAGATGAACAGCGAACAAGACAAAATGAGATAACAAACTGGGTGTCAAAATCTTATGCTAGGCGGGTCAATAATCAAGCGGTTAAAATGCTTTTGCTATTTAGATTAGATCAAGCAGATATCTTAGACTTATACTTTATAACTAAGCGAAAGAATTGATGATTAATAGATAAAATTTGAAAAAATCAGGTGTCTATAAACAGCTGCATCATGAAAGCGATTAAAAAATGTTTACTTATGTGCTTAAACAATGTTATTGCACACTTACAAGATTAAGTGTTGAGAAAATTAATAAAAACCAAGCCTGCTAAGAGTTAAAAAATACTAGGTTGTCCATTATGTTTTGTAATTCGTGTTGAAAATTAACATTATATTAAGCAAAACCTAACTAAAACATTAAGTGATTAGTAATCAAAGTTTTAAGTTTTATCCATAGTACCAAGAGGAAGCCAGCAAATTATAATTTGTTTATTCTTCGGGTGTGCTCAAGGTGACATAAGAAATAATTGAAATTGTATTATCCATTATTTTCAATTATTTTTTGCCACTATTTTTTAAGTTTTAAAGATAACCAAGCGATACTAAGTTTCATCCTTTAAAGCAGAGAATTCCGTAGTAGATTCGTACATTTCTTCGCGCGTTCTAAACTTTTTTGCACGCAATTAGTGCCCTAATGCTCTTAATCACAATACGCTTTAACAACGGTACTCGGCGATGCATACGAAGCAAGCTGCTCGCAATCTTTACTTGCTTTCAGGCTTCTATTAGTTTCTTGAACATCCTACAATTTTAAAACCACTTTTTGCCTTACAAAAGTTGCATTAAATGAGCTTAAATTAAAGTGTCTTATCTGCGGCACGCAGTATCTCATGAATTACTAAATGACTACAATCAAAATCGGCCAGCACGTGCGTGATCATCGCCAACTGATTTCCGACAGTTGTGACGACGGCGTTTTGGTCGACTTCTTAAGGGCGTCTGGACCTTTTTGTCTTTAGTATCCGTTTGATTCCTTTTAAAGTTTGAGAGGCATTGATAGGCAGTTGATCTAAAGACAGTTTTGGCTCTTTGGACTCCATCGAGATAATTTGTGGCCTCTTTTGCGTCGTGGTTCAACTCAAACTCAGGTTTTCAGCAGTTCTCGAAAGATGCCATTATTTTTTAATTTCAAACAAAAAAGTGATTTTTTTACGAAAAACGATAATTCCGAACGGTAACAAAAGTAAAAGTAACTAAAACATTATCCACTTAGAGCAAAAAATTATTTATTTTTAATACAGGTCTCAAAAGGTAGTGGGCGACCTAAAAATATAAAAATTGATGCTGCTAATTAAACCTTACACTTGCCGCTTTAAAACAAATGAATTTTGGGAAAAACCATTTTTGATAAATTTGTTAGACGCTATCTGATAAAAAAAAGTCAAGAAGCGAATTGGCAAATGTGTGATTCAAAAAGAAGGACAGAACTGGCTATTATTAATGATTGTTACTAACAAAACGACCACTTTACAAATCAGAAGAACAATGACATAACGTCTTTAAAAGAGTAGCAGACGAAATCGCAGAAACTAAATTAATGAGTTTATTTTGTTTAACTTTTACATAATCTTGCCGGTTAGCATGGAAAACGAATAATAGACATAAGTGTCTTGACACATAGAAGGAGCTAACGTATATCATGAAATGAATAAGTTTTTTAAGTATAATTTTTACATTAATAAAAAATTGAACTACGGGATTATAAGGAATTAGCAGTTAGTTTTGAAAATGAATTTTAAAGTTTTACGTACAATAAGACTTACTATAGCAAAAGTGATAAACATGTTGACAATGAAAACAATACTTTTTATACACTGTTGTTTTGAAAATTGATTTGAGGAGAGGCAAGTTAAAAGCTGCAAAAGTTAGCAACAGTTACTGGCGAGCATTATTGTGTAGGTCAACAGAAAAACCTATCGCTTTTGTTTGTTGTTTATACTGAAGCTACTTGTGGTCTAACACTATTAGTTTGACTACGTTCATCCACTTAAATTAAGTTTAAACAGTCAAGCCAAAGTCCACTGCCTAATTTTTTTAGGTGAGTGCTTCTAGTGACTTAGTTAAGCACGTAATACGCCTTGAGCGTTACAAAAATTTCTATTTAAATTAAACGCTATAATTTTGTATCAAATCGGTATTTTTAATTGATATGACATGTTACGAAAGGTTTGATAATCTATAAACTGCAGACATATCCGATTAAGCTTGAATTTATTAGTCCTACTTAAAAAATCAGCTGTTTTAAAAAATTTCAACAAGCTTATTTAGTTTTAAATATTAGTAAATTGATTACCTCGAGTTTGACCGATTTTTGCGCTTTTTTTCTTAACGAATATAGAAAGTTAAATCAGCCGATTTTGTTGAGCCAACTAGTCAGTCTCGAACGAAATTCAGCAAAAACCAAATGCTTAAAATGATGCGTTTAGTCTACTTTTGAATTAAGAGACAAATCGTTAAAAGCGTTGGTTACTAAGAAGTTTATCAATTGGATAATGCAGCCAATATCAGAAACAAAACTAGAATTTAAATCAAGTTAATTTTCACAAAAATAATTTTTGCATTTTTAAAGGGAAGAGCTTTCAAATGATAAAAGGCTGTACTGTAACTTTTATACTTTAATCTAAAACTCAAATTTACCAATTTAGTGTTAAGTTTTTATGTTGTTTTTTGCTTTTACTATAAAACTTCAATTATTTAAGTAGCGTTTGTTTTCATTAAAAAGGTAGTGTTATAAAAATATTTTAATAATTTGATCCAATGCGGTCCATAAGTATAGTGACAGCTTTGATTTTGCAAGCAGGCGTAAAGTTGGTAATAATGTTA
>JACCHV010000773.1:0-10081 GCA_018907245.1 Eupristina koningsbergeri | reverse complement strand
ATTAGTGATTATGTTGTGCACAAAAGAGCGGCAATAGTGTTTTAACTTAACCAATCATCTGTGTCGCCTTAATCATTGTTGAATAAAACAAATGTGCGAGTTCGACAATCTTTGCCGAATAATTTCAGTAATTTTGATCAAGTTCTAGGCTTGTTCCCAGCCTGCCAAATTTAATTTATGAATTTGAAATCAAAAATAAACTTGCACTTCCACTGCTAATGTTGAACCATGAAATGACACTAACGGAATCGTTTAATTGTGCAGGTTTAATCATCTCTTAACAGTAGAGTGGCATTAGTCCCAGTGCCTACCAAAATTTAAAGCGACTTTAGCCTGCAATCAAGCTTCGCATCGTTAAGCCAAGGAGTCAAAAGGGCTTTGTTTGTCGTAGCAAAAACCTTGGCCATGGCAGAAGCATATTAAACCACATTTTGACTCTACTACTTTTTCGCACCACTTGATTCGCACGATGAACACGTCCAAACCAGTCTTTTCTAGTTGCAAGACATTTATTTCGGATCGCTTGAATAAATGTTGCTCAACCTTTCAGAAAGATATGCAAATGCGGCTCTTGCACCTTGCAAGCACTGGTTGTGCAAGTTTCCCAGTTTTAAAGCTTTGAAAAAACAGATCTTTGTTGAATTCAGCATAACTAGAACAAGACCAACCTGCTTTTAAGAATCAATGCATGCTTGATCTGTCTCTCTTTTCACCATCAATCAACTGAATTAGTTTTTGATTTACTTTGCGTGCCCTTTTTAGTTGCGAAAATTCACACAATCTTTAAACCGACAAGATTGTTCTTTACTCAACAGCAGCACGTCGAATTGAGCAATAAACACGAATTAAGCGAGCTGACTGAATCATGCGGCTTTGGAATTCACGGGTCAAATTATACAATCTGCGTCCTTTATAATTATAATTTTACATGCGTCGAAACCGGTTGCACGATCATCTTAATGTATGGCGTCACCCACGTGTTCAAGTTAAATAAACGATTTTTACTGGTTTGTTCAGACCACAAATTTATTGACTTGCTACTCCTACAAAAAATACTTTGCACTACTGCGTTCTTTAACACAGAAAGGTTAAGCCAAGTTTTGTAGTCATCAGTCTAAGTTTTAGTGAGAGTCAATTAAAATTAGTAATCATGCTAAGATTTAAACCTGCACGGAAAACAAAGATTAAAAGACAGTCTTCCGCATTCTTCCTCGATTGACGATCAATAAAGGTGCCATCGAACGGAACAGTGCTTGACTGGATCATACAAAGTATGAGCAGCATGAAGTAGCACTTCTCAACGAAGACGTTTGAGCATCAGCAACAGACCGAGTCTCCAACAGCCAATATTCTCAAACACCGTCGTTGATACATCTATATTCTAGTAATTTGAAATTGCAAAACCAATTACAACCATTTTGTCTTTGTTTCTGACGTTTACCCACTGAACGCACTTTCGCTTATCTGTATAAACGGACAGCAGAGTTCGTTGCACCCAACAGATACAATTTTTAGCTTTGATTGTTTGCCGAGAAACAGTTGACTCGCACACCTTTTTTCAAGTTTAATCGATCAATTAGCTTGTTGGCACAGAAGAAGTTATGACTATACTCCCGGTTTGTTGGAAAAAAGCAGCCCCGCACGGATCATTTTTAAACGCACGGTTTAAGCGAAATCACCAGCAGCAAGACATTTTTTAATAAATTTGTGCTTTATGCCTCAGAGGTAGGCTACTAAAAATGCAATTTGCAACGCTTGCTTTCATCAAACTCATAACCCTCCTTGTCTTCGCTTTTAATGCATCAATTGTTACATGGAAACAAAGCGAAGGCGACGCTTAGAGTTTGATAAAAGCGATTTCAAAGCGCAAGTTTGGGAATTAAAAAAAAACGCTTTAGATGCAGTGTAACGTTTATTCAGACAACATTGTTGACAGTTTGCTCAAATAAAGACGTATAAATCATTTTAAGCGTAAAAAGGGCGTAAAAGTCGTTCATTAAACGCACCAAAGTTCTGGAAGAATTCTGAACGAATGTAAATGGCAACTTCTTGGCTGGCCCTCTTGAAGAACACCATATCGCCCATGACGGCTCGATCGGCAACCTCCGATTTGCATGGACGGACAGATGTGCATACATTGAATAGAGCACGAATACGGAACATAGATAGTAGATTTTGTCGAAAATCTAAGATCTGTCAATCAAAATCTATTATTATGTGATCACCTTGCTGTTCTACGCTCACAGTTGAAAAATAAACATATTGTGGATACTTCGACAACCCAATGTCGATCATTTTCTAAATTTATGTTGTGGTTTTATAAAGTGCAAATATAAATCTAAAAGTTGGGCTGCAGAATAACGCAATAAACCCACTTTAATTTCTTTTTCATCGAAATCGAATCTATGGCCGGCAGGATCACCGTTTTCCACTGAAGGTTCATAGGAACTGCGAAACGACTCATCTGGGCGCATTTTTAGCTTATTGATCTTACGCTTCGATGGATTTTCGTACGCCTTCTTAACACCGTTTAGTTCACCTTCCTCAACATAAGATGCATAATTGAACACTGATCTCGAGACGTTAAAGGGTAGCTCTTCATGTCCATCAGAGTCGCTAACTAATTCACTCACTACGGCAACAACACATAAAAGAATTAGACAACTTGGTCTGTGCATGACTTGTTGAAACTAAATTTGAACATAAAGCGTCTCGAGAGTTTTAAATTGTTGAGAAACAGCAAAGCCTCTTTTGCATACCGGTGTCCAGTTTGGTCGTATTTTTTTGATTTTATGACTTAATGCAATGAGCTTTTGAATTTTCAGTAGCTTCGAATTGCACTTATTCATGTTGATTGCATGCACTTTTTAAATTTAATTCGAAAGCTAATAGCCTATAAATGACAGTTGCACAAACTGCCAGCAACAATCAGCCAACGCTTCTTGATCTGGTTCAAGCAATTAAATGATTTTTTAAACTGAAAACTTTGAAAGACAAACCCAAAATCTTGCCAAACTAAACTTTAATTGACAAACTTCATATTTCCTGTACCTATCTTCTTTACTCCTGCATCAGGGATTTTAGCCCGAGGAGAAACAACTCGAAGGTCGTTAGGCTTGGCTACTGTCACTGGCGGTCGCCACCCCGTAGGTCGACAGAAGACGTGCTGTCTCCTTGAACCAGCTGAAACAGCACAGCTCAGTTGATCGCGCCATTCACTCGAAACAACTGCATGCAGCTGGACTTGAACCCTACTGCGCAACCTGCTCTTTTTCAAGCGAACGTTTCTGCCACTTAACTAAGCACGCTCCATTTCCTGTATACCATGTATATTACATGTGCAAAAATTTGTGGTATTAAAAGTCTAATGCGAACGATGGTATCTCACGAAAAAATTTTTTAAAAAGTCTCAAAAGAAAAATTCGTAAATTTAAAAATTATAAATGATTTGCTCTCACCGCGAGATTCTTTTTAATTTACTGACACAGAAGATAATATTTTTTCAATGTTTTAATCTAATTAAGGGCGTGCTTAGTTAAGTGGCAGAAGCGTTTGCTTGAAAAAGAACGGACTGCGCAGTGGGATTCAAGTTTGACTGCGTGCAGTTGTTTCGAGTGAATGTGCGCGATCAACTGAGCTGTGCTATTTCAGCTGGTTCAAGAAGACAGCACGTCTTTTGTCGACCTACGGGGTGGCGCCCGCCAGTGACAGTAGCTAAACCTGACGGCCTTTGGGTTGTCTCTCCTTGCGCTAAAGTCCCTGATGCAGGAGTAAAAAAATATAAAAACCTAATTAAATCGTTCTTATTTATTGCCATCAAAATTTTCGTAAACATTATTTTAACTATTATATTTTACCTGTTAATTTTTTATGATTTTTTAGTTTGTGTTAATGATTTACACAATTGCTGAGACCAATAAAGTTTCAGCAACCAAGTAAATATTCAAGCAAATCATGGTCGCACCTTAGACTGAGCAAAAACTTAAGAAAATAATTAAGACGTGCAACTTTAACTGATCCTTCTCCTTCTGCGGATAATCGTTTTTTGCTGCTTTTACTTTCTGATCCCAGCTTACATCAACGGTTAGATAACGACCGGTACCTTTCCAGCACTACTAGCACGTCCATTCTGGAAAAGTCTATTAATCCTACTCTACAATGACGTTGTCTTGATGCTTTCCCTACTTTATAAGCATAGTCCTCATCGTCATTCGGAACTCTTCAACTCCTAGCAGACGATTTCCGACAGGATCAAGATATAGATCTTTCCCAAATATACATTAAATTAGATAGTCATTGAATCGTAATATTACCCCTAGTAAACAAGCTGTCTCACCACTGTTTAATCTGATCAGTAAGCTCAAGCAATGGAATCATGTCAGGAGTCAAGCAAGTAAATCGGAATCCGTTTACAGTGATCAATTTAAATAAAAGCTTACTTTCGCAGCAATAATTCAGTCACTTAATATTTTTTATCTTTAAAATTTCTTTTCCTTAAAAACCGAAGATTGTAGAGTAAAAATACTATAATATTGAAGTGGTTCTTTATTAAAATTATAAATTTTCGTCTAAAAAATCGAATTTGCTATAACAGTAAAATTTTGATTTTCTAAAATTAAAAATTTTGAAGACAAAGAAAAGATGTGTTTGGTTAAGTGATTAAAAAAACAATTAAATTTAAACAGAGTTATACAGTAGTTTAAATACAGTTGTGCGTAGTTGTTGAGTCTACTTGCTGTCAACCTACTGCTTGTCGCAAACGAAACCTCAGTTCGTTTACGAAAGCTAACGCTGTTGATGAAGGAAGGAAAGTGAGCCGAAAAGCCGCCAAAGAAAAACTGTATCAAGGGGAGAACTTTAGGAAAAGGTCGTAAGGAGTTGTGCACGGGAGTTCATCAGTTTTTGGCTATTCGAATTATAAGTTAATTGCTTATGTTTTTTTTAAGTCTTGAACGACCATTAAATCGGCTAACAGTGTGTTTTTTGTTATCTAATCCCTAACAAGGGTGCTCGAAGAGACTTCGTCTAACGTGGGATGCGTAAATATCCAAACTAATAAGATAACTCTTGTTGGTTTGTGAAATGCTGTTTAAATGCAGCTAGCTCTAACACGACTGATTTTATTAAAACGTTATGTGTGTTATCGGTGTACAAGATGACGCTTACCAATAGCAGTAGCCAAATTTTCTAGTCATCAGTTGTTTCCGCCCCACTCAGTCTGTTGAAATATAGCACAAAAAAACCAAGTTTACCTATTAACCCCAAAGATACAAAAAAAGTAGTTTTTTTTTTGCTTCATTGTTAACAATTTACGTTACGTCGTGCTCTGTCCTATTGTTTAAACCTGCCAACTACGATCTATTACACTTCATCTTAGTTTCTAAGTTTAGTATAAAGCGCCAATAGGGTTGGATGTATAGCTTAAAATTTGTGCAAGAATTATGCGATAACTACAAGTGCATAAAATATGCGCTCACATTTTTAGATTTCGATTATAATGACGCAAAAAATCATGTGCATATTTCATGTAGCAAGCAATTTTGTTGGAAAAAAATATAGATGTCACCATACAAAATCAAGCTTTAATAACTCTGATCATTTTCATGAAGCATAAGCATTGGGTTAAAATTTTCAGTTGAGCAAAATTGTCAAGAGCAGCTCAAGCTTCTTGTCGACTCAAATTAATATTAACATCGAATCGAATCAAGGAAAACTTTGAGTCTTGGTGATGACCTTAGAGCCTAAACAGGTTTTTTTTTTCTTTTACACTTCTGCACCAAGAACTTGATCTAAGAAAAGAAACTCTGAACGATATTTGAAATTAGCCACCGTCACTAGCGGCTTCATCCTGTTCCTCGACAGAAAGACGTACTATTATTCTAATGAAACCAGCCGTGTTGAAGCTTACTGCAATTCAAAAGCATCGGTTAGACAGCGCGCATTTGCTTGAGTCAGCTACGTACAGCAACAATTGTGGATTTCAACTTTTGGTTTTTTTTCACGCAAGCGGCGCTAACTAGGCTAAGCACGTTTTCCGAAAATAATTTAAAAGACACTTTTAAAAATACGTCTGGATGAACGTTTGCCGATTTACCTGATCTACTGGAGTATTGCCAAACTACCAACCATATGCTCCATTTTTCAGAATTAAATTTTTGCGACATCTTAAAAAGGCAAATTTTTGAAAATATTGAGGATCTTTTTGGATTCAGCGCGAAAACGGTAAAGTTGTAAAGCGCAATGCTCTTCAAAGTATCGTCTTAGCATATCTTAGCTTAGTTTTTACCAAGCAAAACCTAACTTATTGAAGATGAGTAAGCCACTTTTAAAACAAAATTTTTCTTTGGTTTACCTTGAAGCAAGCTTTGCTTAAAGTCATAATTGTTGTTTTTTGACAGCCAACACACCATTTATTGCGGCCTGCACTAGATACTGCAGCTCCACAACAATAACAAGAAACAATGGATTGCTGAACTGAGTCTTCTGATAAGACAACTAGCACGAGGGGCGGGCATGGTCGGCTCGACCATTACAAGCTATCAAGGAAGAATCAGTTTTGAGCACTATATAAACCGCTAAGTTTCGATGTAATTCTTGTTTTTAAAAAAAATTTTTATAAACACTGAAGGTGTTAACTTGTTAAACTTTACATTCAAAATTTTTGACAGATCTGACCAATGTTTTTTAGTTTAGGTGCAGGAATCAATTCAAAATGAAATGGTTTCTCTTAGTGACACTTCTTGCGCTTGCATCCATTTCTGTGCTGTGTTTAGACGGCAAACGACTAAAAATACTGGTGCACTCGCCATCTTTGGGATTCAGCCACATGAAGGTAAATCACAGTCTACTGATCCTAAGATTATGTTTATTCAGTTTCAAGGCAGATTAGCCGATTTGCTGATTGAACGAGGTCATATGGTCGACGTGTTTATTCCTAACTGGATTCCTTTTGAAAGACGTAATGGAACTGAAAAAGCAGATGTAATTAGATTTAATGCGACTACGGCCACTCGTTATCATGAGCTCGACTTCTTCCAAAACCCGTTTAAGCCTAAAAGTTTACGCACGATGATTAACCAAGCTGGGTCTTATGCTAATTGCACGCTTCAATTCTGTTCGGACATGGTCGAGCATCCGACCTTCATTGATGAAATGAGGGAAAAGCAATACGACGTGCTGATTGCTGAGATCTTTGATCCGTGCATCTTTTACGTGGCCGAGACTATCGAAATTCCAGTCAAAATTATCACCAGCGCATTAACAATGCCGGACGAGATCGCCTTTGCGCACGGTGTGCCAGTCCCTAGGAGTTACATTCCTTGTGAGTTTTAAGAAGTTTGCAATGACCAAGATTTTAGCAATAATTTCTTCAAGTATAACCGTCCCTGTATTAGCGTGGTACGAACGCATACAAAACATCTTTGCAGATTGGTACCAACTAATCTTGTTGAGAAGAATAACTGAGGAGATGGTATCACTTTTAAGCACTTATAATGGCTGCCTGTTTATAGCGTACAGTTTTCAATACAAAGTTCAACCTCTTGCTGCCATGTTATCATGATCTTCTTCTCGCCTCATCGTACGTCTTTATTAACGTACATGATTACTTCGACAGTCCCCGACCACTTACACGAAAGTTCAATTACATCGGAGGTATTGGCATCAAGGAACCAGCCGCCCAGCACCCGCCATCCATCGAAACGATATTTCAAAAAGCTAAAAAAGGAGTAATACTTTTTTCAATAAGCACCCTCGTAGACGCATCCTCGATGCCACTCCCAATAAAAACCGCCTTTGTTCGAGCGTTTGCGCGCTTTCCGGAATATTCAGTAATTTGGCGTTTCCAACTCAATCGTAACGATATTGAGCTGTTTGCTCAAGCCCCAAACGTGTTTACTGTTAACTGGATGGACCAAATGACGATCCTGGCTGATAAGCGTACTAAGCTTTTCATCTCGCATTGCGGTAAATTGTCACGTTTGCAATTCAGACTGACTTGTACTTTAGGTCAAAATAGTGCTTTAGAAGCTGCCTTCACTGGAACGCCCGTGCTTTCGATGCCCTTATTTGCTGGTACAGATCAAACTGATGTTCATTCATGAACTAAAATTTAGACCAATTCTACAACACTGCGTTGCTGATTCGGCGAGGAGTGTCGATTTTCCAGGACGTTAATGAGGTGCTTGAAGAAGACTTGGTAGAAAAGATTACAAAGTTGCTAAACGATTCCAGGTTTAATGATTAAAACTCCTTTTAAAATATCTATGTTTAAGCTATCGTGACAACGGTCTGCAACTAAGCTTAAAATTAAATGACGAACCTTTTAAACCCAAGGACCGTTTTGTGCGTCTAGTCGAGTTTGCGGCCCGTCATCCTAACAATGAAGATTTGGAGTTGCATGCCCCAAAACTTAGTTTCATAACCCTGCACAATCTCGACATTTACTTTACTGCTCTATGTATAACTTGTCTTATAGGTTATGTCAATTACCGATTATTTATGTGCTGGTCAAGCAAAATCTTCTTAACACCACTAGTAAACAAGCCAAAAAAGGATTAAATAGTGGAATGCATTCATCGAAAATCAGGCTTTACTTTAAACTGATCCTCATTTTGATTTTTGCTGAAAGTATTACCGCACACATTTGTTTTACAGTTGCTATTTAAAACGGGTGTTTTACAAATTAAGAATTTTTTGAAGCTCAGGTTATAGTGGGCGTGTCAATCGGACAAAAGGCAGTTTTATTTACTCAATATTGATAAGTATTTTGTTTTAATCTTGTCAGAAGATATTTTTGAGTTGCTTTGTATATAAAATCTTGTAAAACCCTTTGATGAAACAGTTTTTTTTTTTTTAAATTAAATAAATTAGACAATTTAATAAAGCGGCTTTAGTCGCACATTTGTACCAATATAGTTGAAAAGAATTAAATGTAAAACTGTTCTGCACAAGTTGCAAAATTCAAAGAAAAGTTGGTGCTATTTGTTTGACTTACCATCATGTTGTTTTCCTCGTCGTCCGCTTATTCATTCATGTCCTATCTGCGTCTGATCCGATGTTGCGCGACATAAAAACTGAAATATTTATGTATTAAAAATGTTACAGACAAATGCGGAAAGTCCGGATTTAAACAAAAATAGAGTGAATAGAGTGAATCACGCGCAACTTTTCGAAGGCTTATAGAGCACGTCAGTAATACAAATTGTGGAACCTAGGTGTCACCTGCCTTAGCCGAAGGAAGACATCAGCCCGTAACGCGTTTATTTTAAAGGTGCCAAAAAATGTTAGTCTCGACTGGTTCGGGCGTAAATCGAATGTGATCCAAACGAGTTGATATTGATGTTACGTGTCAACCATATTAGGTTACTTGAGTTAGAGATTAACTCAATTTTAATAGCGATATTACCACAACAGCTCGAGAGCAACAAAGAAAACTGTTCTTGCGAAAACAACCGGAAGCAGAAACTCAAAATTAAAGTTGCACTCGGAATTTGTTGCTAGCTCGTTCTTCGCGTCGAGAGTCAGAAAGTTTTTGATGGTGACAAAATTTTGAAATTTGCATACTGCACTGGATGCATTGGCATAAGTAGATAGCACGTTTTGGTGAGTAAAGTTTATTTCCGATGCAACAACAGGTACGGGAACAATTGATAGGTTTGTACTCCAACAATCAATTCCCGCTTTGGATTCTTTTGAAATTGCTTGGACGATAGTTTTCCACTTGGAAACCAGCTATTTTCAACGTCCCAACTAGCACTGTCAGCCTCTTTCTATTGCCTAAATCAGTCGATGATAGCGGTCTAGAATTATAACAGATATGGACCGTTCGTTTGATTGCCTGTTTGTCTGATGATCGTGTCACATCTGCAAATCTTCACACTAACATATCCTTGATCTGCAAGAGTTGATCAAACGAGGTTGCGCTGAAATCGGACAAGCATCGAACATCAAGACAGGATGTCGGTCACCTAATGTCTTCTCCTGAATGACTACTGGGGTCTAGACACGTTTTTTATATTTGCAGCGACGTTGACGATGAGTCGTTAAACGAAAGTGGACGAGAGAAACGAGGTAGAAAAGG
>JACCHV010000771.1:0-12892 GCA_018907245.1 Eupristina koningsbergeri | reverse complement strand
CCACCCTCAACTCCTGCCCACGTGTCCTCAAAAACCGCCGACTCTTACCCTGAGCTACCTGGGGGACGTTGGTTAGTCGTGAACCCCAAACACGACGTCAAGAGACTTAACTTTTGGTGATTTAGCAAGCTTTTTCTGAGCTCTTATGCTTTTTCGCTTTCAACGCTTGAACTGGGTTCAAAAAAGGCACAGACAGTTAGATTGCTGCAATCTCTCACTACATTTTACACGCCCACAAACTTATAGCTGTGGCCTAATTTATTCAGATGGAGGCCACACTTTTGATTGGATCGATTCGGTTTCTTCCTAAACCAGTTTCTCGCTTAACGTTTTACACATGCTGCCACAGTAGCAAGCCTGTTCTCGGCTGCGATGGCTGGTTTGTCAAGGTAGTACAACAATTGACAACACTTGAAACTTGAGGAAGACTTTGGTCATACTAACTTGGCTGCTCACACATATTACAGACCTCCATCCAAAGAGATAATGCTTGCCAAACGTTTATCACAGTTAAGAGGACTTGTGAAGCTGCTTCGGTGTTCTGGTAAATTTCAATTTCAATTTATTTTCTATATCACCTTGAGCACACGCAAATGAACAAACAAAGTAACAATTTATTGGCTTCCTCTTGCTACTACTTCATCGTTAAAAACCTTCAATCATGCACTTAGCTTCGCTTTGCTTTCAAAAGTCAGTTCTGCCAGCCTATTTCAGTCTGTTACCCCGCGGTGATTACTTAGGCGATTGATAGTGGCGTCCTGCCAGGATTTGGGAGCTGTGCCTAGCTAGGTGTGAACCCTGCTTGGTTGTTCCCTTCTGCCGGCATTAGCGCCTTAGAGGTTGCTCAGCTAGTCGTAAAGCGGAGCCGGCTACATAGCTGGATGTGAGCCTTGCTAGTCCGTGCTCCTGACCTGCTCTGAGCTGTCGTCCTTTTCATCACTCAGCACACTATAGTGCGCTGCTGTAAGGGCTGATCGACCTAGCCAAGCTAATCCTCCTGGCTCTGTAGGCGCAGTTCGGCCTTGCGTCTGAGTGTAGGCCCTGCGAACAGTATTGCACGCTTTCTCATCCCTCACCATGACTTGCCAGCACTTGCTAGCCGCTTTAACGAAGTTGTCGTACCACCGCCGTCTTGGTCGTTCCAGAGGTGGCTTGCCTGGATAAGTCCAGTTCAGCAGTTTCTGAGTCCATCTGCCTTCGTGTTGCGTTGCCGCCACTTTGTCGGCCAACTTGCACTTCCGATTGCGGTACGATGCAAGTGTGTCTTGAAGGTCAGTCTGTTGGCGGATGCATTCGATAGATCGCTTGTCCTGCAATCTGATTTCAAGCATGCTCTGTTCGATCGTCCGTTGACATGTTACAAGCCTTAGCTGCACCGCCTTCGTTGGGGCCCAGGCCTCGCTGACGTATAATAGTGCCGGCCGAATACACAGCTTGAAGTATTGGATCTTGATTGGCATTGGGACGCGACAGTTTGTGAGCAGCTGTCTGGCTTTACCAAACGTCATCCACGCCGCGCCAATCTTTGTGCCCAGCTACTAGTTATGGTTTCTGGGCATGTGCACGAGTTGCCCCAGATAGCAGAAACTGTCGACTTTTTCTACTGTCCTTGCGCCCAGCATTACATTTGCCGGACTATTGTGGCTAGCCATCCATTTCGTTTTATTTACATTTACCTCTAATCCAACCTTATTGTGTTCGCTTGTTAGGACGGTTAACATCTTTTGCAACTCTGGCCTAGAGCCAGCGAACAACACAATGTCATCAGCATAGGCTAGTAGCTTCAGCTTATCATTTCCTATTTTGATGCCCCAGTTGGTCCAGTTGACCTGGTTTATAACCGACTGTAGGGTGGGTGAGGATGAACAGAAAAGGGGACAGCAAGTCGCCTTGCCTGAAAGAAGCCTGCTCTCCCGCTATATCCACCAACGCTGTACTCGCTGCATAAAGCTGTTTAATCATCCCGACGGTATCTTCATCTATATCGTGCATCTCCAAGGCCTTCCAGATTGCTTCGAACTCCACGGTATCGAATGCCTTCTGAAAATTGACAAATGCCAGGAAGAGCGGACGATCTCATTCTCTACTCTTGTCAATGAGCAGGTTGACGGTCAGGATGTGATCCATTGTCGAGTAGCCCCGTCTGAACCCTGCCTGGTCTGAAGGCAATCATCGTTGTACACTGCCATCGAGTCTCAATGTCAGTGCACGTGACAGCACCTTGTAGACCCCATTGAGAAGCGAGATGGGACGGTAATTGGTAATTTGCGTCGGGTCACCTTTTTTAAAAAGCAGTATGGTGTTGGCATGAACCAGAGAAGGCAAAAAGGTATTCCGCTTGAATATTTTATTTATCTGGCTAGCCATCTGCTCTACAACCAACGGTACACATGCTTTGATGATTACCGAAGGGATGCCATCAGTGGCGGATGTCTTGCTTGCCTTTATCCGTGTACAGGCCATCCAAAGCTCCTCCGTCGTTATTGGTTTGTTGGTGAGTTGAGAGCAACCCGCCGTGTGCTGCCCGTCTTTTCCTTTGTAAAGATTATTAAAGAAGTCGCTTACGACTTGTACTGCATCCGCCGTAGTTTGCCCGACACTTGCGTCACTTCTTTTCACATGTACCAGCTGTCTTCTTCCTTGCGAGAGTTCCATCCGTCCCCTTTTTAACCGGTTTGCTCTGATCGCATTCTCTAAGACCGTCACATAGTGACATTGGATGTTCTCTTGCAGTGACCAGCGCACCGCTTTGCAGATAGTTGCATAACGGACCGAGTTAAAGGGAGCATCGCCCGTGCCAAATCTCATAGCTTGGCGTTCGGCCATAAGTAGCCTTGTGCGGTCGCTAATACGTTGAGTTGGTGTTGTTTTCTGTTCGGTGAATGTCATTGCATCCTTCATTGCCCGCACCATTCCATCATATGTTGCGTTCAGGAGGATCCCTTTCAGCATCATAGCAACTTGTAGTTTGAGCTTATTATATGAAGCCGGCAGTTCACGGGGCAATGCAACCTGGTTGTAGTTGCTAGTTGAGAGGGTCAGAGTGGCACGCACAAAGCGATGATCGCTTCCTGTTTTATACCTTAACATGACGTTAACGTTAGTTACGGATTTTCGGTTTCTGGCTAAGACGTAATCAATCTCGTTTGTGATGTGTCCATCTGGGGTTCTCCATGTCCATCGTCGCTGCTGTCTCTGTTCTGGTAAAAATCGGCATAAATGGTAGCTGTCTCTGGCCCTGCATGACCAGAATAAAAGCTTTTTAGGGTTTTTGAGGACTTTGTTGTAAGACCTTACAATTGTAAAGACACATATCAAGAAATTTTACTGTGTCAAGTTAAGTCATGTAAAGACAAGTACAACTTATTTTGGCACCATCGTATGTGCCGCTGAGGTTCAGTGGTTAGGGCTGTTGGCTGTGGCTCGAGCCTCTGGGTGCGAGTCCGAACTCAACTTGGTTGCTTCCTCTTTTGTCGAGAAAAGTGACTTTGTTTTCGCAAAAACCATGCGAAAGATCATGTGTCTCTATTTCTCTAACCGGTTCGCAATCCCACACGAAAACGCTTTGCAAGAATTCGGAGAGATCAGCAGCAGATGGTGAAGCAGCTTTTAGAACATTGGTTCACGTGGAGATTTGGAGAGAGTGGTATTTGACGAAAGACGGTCGGAGACCGGAAGAGTGCTGTTTGGCGCAGCGTTCGAAGAAGACAGCGTTTTGCAGGGTAACTTGAATGAGGCACGGCAGTCGATGAGAACAGCTGTAGGCTGTGTGCAATGCCGGTTTACTTTTTATTTTATTAATTCGTTTTTTATTTATTTATAATATGATTCGAGCAGACAACATGATGTAGGAGGAGGATAGAAGATCGGACATTCACTCTGGCTACTTTAGTGAGGTTCTGTCGCCGTCTTTTTGGTCTGCTGAGCGGTCGTTTTGATGTGGGTGTGCAGTTGAGTAGTCTGCTGTGCCATTGCTGCTTGCGGGTCTTACTTGCTGGCGTGCTTCCACTTCTTTCCTCGCTAGCCTATGACGATGTCTTCTAGGTCAGTCTTGCTTCTTACCCGGTCGTTCGCGTGTCGATCTCGGAGTCGAACTGCTAGCATTCGTCGTTTCGTTGCTCTCTGATTGCTAGTTAGACGTGTTTGCATCGTTTACATCAGGACTCAGGTTTCGCACGTGTACAGAAGCGCCGGTGTTAGTTTGCGTTGTAGGTATAGTCTCTTGATCGGCCTTGGTGCTCGCTTGTTGATTTGTGCACTTGTTGCTTTGCCAAACGCGGTCTACACTAAGCTGATGCTGCTTCTAAGTTGGTAGTTGTGATGCTGAGGCCTGTGCACCATTTGGCCGAGATAGCAGTAGTTTCATGACTGCTGTACGTCTTTACCATGAAGTGTAAGGTCTGCAAGTACTGTTCTGTTTGCCATGCATTTAGTTTTGTTGGCGTTTACCTGACGACTGATTTTCTGCATTCATGAGCGAGTGAGCAGAGTGTCTCTTGCAGGTTATTGAATTTGTTGGTCGGCACATAGCACGATGCTGTCCACGTAGGCGAGGAAGTGAAGCAACTTATCCAAGATCGGATGATCGCCGTCACTCCAGTTCGTTCTCTGCAGTTAGCTGCGCACTTATCCGGTCAAAAGCAACGCTGTCAAGTCCAAATTGCAGCTCCTGTCGAAGTTTCATCAGCTCTTTGGCTCGTACGGTGATATGTTGTGTTCTTGGTGTCTTGATTGCTGGAGCTTCCATGGCTCTCTTCATCGCGTCGGTGGCGTCTTGTAGGACGCGTTTGGCGGTACGTACTGAAGCGTCATCCATACTTGTCATTTCTTGCGGTTCGGTTAAATGATGTCACATCAACGACGGGGACCCGACTGTCGCTCACACTGGTCGGTGGTCGCTGCCAGCGTTGTTTTGTTGCATAACACTGACGGTCCTTGCTCCTCGTCTGATTCTTTGCTAAGATGTGGTCGATCTCGTCCAGTGCCTGGTCACTCGGCGCTTATCAAATCCGTCTTTTCTGCTTCCTCCTTTTGAAGAAACTGTTCATGACGAATAGCTTGCATGAATGCCAGAAGTTGATCAAGGCATCGCCTTGTTTTAGTTGCTAAACAGATGTTGCCACAGTCAACGGATTCACCTGGTTGTCGTTTTTCCGTGGTCGCGTAAGGTCGTCGAAGAACGCATGATATTGCTGTTAGCTGTGGCCGGTGTGTGGAGTGTGCACTTGTGTGCGTCGCAGCGCTTGTCCTGCTTTGAGTTCGAGCGTCATCTGAACAATTATGTTGAAGATGGGCCGCACTTCTTTAATCACTTCGTTCGATGCTTCTTTTACGTAAACAACGACTTCAGCAGAGGTATGAAAGACGTTTTCTTCGTTGGGATGACGTAGAGTGAGTACCCCGAGGTAAGCCTGGTGTGTTCGGATCGCGTGTGTCGAGTTTCGGCCATTCTAAGACGATCGAACGTGACTATAGCAATGTTTCCTTCAAAGTCGACTAGTCTGGACTATGTAGGCAGGGATGTTGCGTCGAGCGTCACTACTTGAAGCATTTGATGAGCCTGTTGATTTTGGTTAGAGATGCAGGCACGCCGTTTGCAAGCACGTCTGTGATCGGGACTGCAAAGGTAGGTGCCAATAAATTCTACTGTGTTAAGTCACGCAGACTACAAGTATAACTTATTTTGCCTTTATTACATGTGCTGCTATGGCTCAAAAGTTAAGCTGTTGGCTTGAGCTGGGACTCTCGAGGTGCCAGGCTCGACTCCGGTCGGCTAGCTCAAGCGGGTTCTTTTTGGATTTTTTTTGGAAAAATTAGCGGCGATTCTCGCAAATTAAAAAATGCAAGACGAGATTGCTACAAGACGAGCTTCCTGAGAGACTAGATTCTGAGTGAGGTCGAGCTGCCCCCGGTGGAGGTGGCGGTCGGAGCCGGTCAAGCAGCAAGCAACGAGCAACGAGCAACGAGTTCCCCTCCTCCCCCCTGGCGCGCCCAAGTTGCTATTCCGAAATTTCACGCTTATATAATCTACACCTTGTGGGCAAGCTATGGGAAACAGCCTAGGCCAGAGAGTTAGAGCACCAGCGTGTTTAAATGTTCTTTTTACGCTGTGCTCTGTCCGAGCGCTGCGCAAATATCTGCTCTTTTTAGTCTCGAGCTGCCACGTGATGTCTCTGAATTGTGCGCAAAGCGTTTTTATATGGGGCTACGAGGCGCGCTTAGAAAAATATAGACACCTGATCTCTCGCATAATTTACGCGAAAATCAAGTCGTTTTTCTCGGCAAAACAGAAGGCAGCCAGCGGGACTCGAACCCGAAGGCCCAAGCCCCAGCCAGTAGTCTTGACTGTTGAACCACAGCGGTACATGTTGTGACAGCAAAATAAGTAATACTTGCGCTTTGCGTAACTTAACACACCAAATTTCTTCGTAAGTAACCTTACATTCCTGATCACAGACGTGGTTGCAAACGGCGTGCCTGCATCTCTAACCAAAATCAACAGGCTCATCAAATGCTTCAAGTAGTGACGCCCGACGCAACATCCCTGCCTACGTAGTCCAGACTAGCCCACTTTCAAGCAAACATTGCCACAGTCACGTTCCATCCTCTTAGAATGGCCCAAACTCGACGCACGCGACCCCAACACACCAGGCTTATCTCGGCCTACTCACTCCACGACAGCCCAACGAACAAGACGCCTCTCATGCATCTGCTGCAGCCGTTATTTACGTAAAACAAGCACCGGCCCAAATGATCCAACAAGTGCCCAGAACAGGAACTCCCACTCTTCCTAGTATTCATAGACTTCAGCAAACCTTTCCACACAATTGAACATCAAGCCATCTGGCAAGCCCTGCACACATCCAACATAGACGCACAACGATCGCACCGATCAGCGATTAGCCGACTGCCAAGAGAGTATGGCAAAGTGCAGATTGCACGTATTAGGCATTGCCGAAACCAGGACAACAGCTAAAGAATTTATTAAATTAAAAATTCAGGATTTATTCTCTACGGCAACACAGAAGACAACACGCGGGCGGCAGCCCACATGGCCTTCTTTTTTCGCTCTGCATTTGTAATTTCTTGCCGAATAAAGTTGTTATAAACTTCTGATTACCGGACATTGTAACAGATGCACAAAGCATGCTTGGATCAGTAGCCAGCAACACTAGAAGCAGAAGAATCGACAGCGGCATCAGCACTTTCTTGTGTACGCGTGCGAAACCTGAGTCCTGACGGAAACGATCCAAACACGCTTAGCTTGCTGACAGAGAGCAACGGAACGACCAATGCTAGCAGTTTGGCTCCAACATCGACACGCCAACGACTGGATGGCAAGCAGCACCGGCCTAGAAGACATCGTCACAAGCTAGCGAGCAAGCACGCCAGCAAAGCAGCAAGCGACCACTCGAAACACCAAGGAGACAATGGCAGGACGATTTGAAGAAAGTAGCCGCACACAACTGAATTTCTAAAGCGAGCAATCGCAGCGAATGGTTCCATCTCTTGACCTGCTACATCACATTGCCTGTTCGAATCAGAATTTAAATAAATAAAAAACATATTAATAAAATAAAAATTAAACCGGTACGCACACAGTCCCACAGTCGCTGCCATCGACTGCCGCGCCTTATTCGAGTCACGATCGTCATACAAGGCCAGGGACAGCTACTGTTTATGTCGACTTTTACCATAACACCGACACAATCTTGCACATCCTCTTAAGCGTGTTGAACGTCCGGCAGGTATTGCTTAGCAAGTAAGTGCGACATAGACCAAGAATTGTTGTTAAAATACGCTAAGTAGACTCAAAATCTATCTTGTACACGGTGGACTGACTCTCCCAGAACAGGCAGCTTTCAGAACCAACTTCTCCACGTCTGATCATATTCTGACCGTCAAGCTGTCAATCGAAACGTGCCGACAATCCAACTAGCCGCTCTTCATGGCATCGGTCCACTTGCGAAAAGCTTTCAATACCATAGAGTTGGCAGCAATTCGACAGGCTTAGAAGGACAGTCTAATCAAAGAATGCGCGAAAATGGGCCTGCAAATCAACGTGTCTAAGATCAAATGGATGACGACCAGTACATCTGACCAAATCGGTCTACATGCAAATGGCACGCGAATCGAGTGCGTGAAACAGTTCATTTACCTGGGCCAGCTGATAACCTTACCACGAGACCACAACAAAGAAATCAGCAGACGAATGCGAGTAGCATGTTCCTCCTACGGCAAACCACAAAACCTAATGGCAACCAAACAGTCGGCCATGAAGACGAAAGTCAGGTACTATCAACAGTGTATCGTACCGAGTTTGCTATACGGCTCTGAGACATGAACACTCACAAAAGCAGCAGCCAACTGGCAAGGCCAACTACAAACCAACGAATGCAAAAAGCTTTTAACCTTCATGTGTAAAGATAGAGAAAAGAAATAAATATAAATATAAATATAATATAATTGTTGTGACTGTTTGGTTGATTTGAGTGGTCGAGTGCAAGTTGTTTCACAACAGTTTATTTCTATTAGGATAGCTAATAGAATAGACAGGTTCAGCTAGTGAGGTACAACAACAGGCTGGGTCATAGTGGTTGGAGAGTTGTTAGTTTCCTTCTTGGCCAAGGTTGTAGCGAATGCTGCTTGAATGCTGGTCTTTTGCCCTTAAGTATCTTCCCGCGGCCTGCATTTTACGCCGACAAGATCGCTAATCGATCTGGCCCGGTGTGAAGTGTAATAATGCTAATGGATGTTCTTACTTGTGCTGTATAATTAAAACGTGCCAAATGAACAAATCGACAAATCAAGATTGTGGCGCTTTTAATGCCAGGCCAAAATTGAAAAGAAATCATGGTTGTGACATTTTAATGGCAACAATAATTATGAGCAATAGGTTGTGATTGCGTTAGATATGAAATTAATGGATCACCTTTTCGATTATTAGTTACAGAATGGGAAAGACTATTAAAAACTGACTAGCACCTTGTGCAAGGATGACAGTCAACATACAGATTCGTGCAAAATCATGACATTCAAAGTGATGATGTTACAAGTGGCGATAGCAATTGCCGCAAAACGTTAAGCGATAAAGTGGTTTAGGAAGAAACCGAATTGATCGAATCAAAAGTATGGCCCCCATCTGGATAAATTGGGCCACAGCTATAGGTTTGTGGAGCGTGTAGAGTGTAGTGAGAGATTGCAGCAGTCTAACTGCCTGTGTCTTTTTGAAACCCAGTTGAAGCGCTTAAAGCGATAGAGCATGAGAGCGGAGAAAAAGCTTGCTAAGTCACCGAAAGTTAAGTCTCTTTTGACGTCGTGTTTGGGGTTCACGACTAACCAACGTCCCCCAGGTAGCTCAGGGTAAGAGTCGGCGGTTTTTGAGGACACGTGGGCATGAGTTGAGGGTAGGTCACCCAATGATTCGAAGATTGACCTACGAAGTCTATACGCTTGCTTGACTGAGCGGGAGAGTGGTGGAGTGGGCCCAAAGTAGTAGCTTCCCGTAAACCGGCTCCGGCCGGGGCGCACGACGCTCGTGCTGTCCGTATAGTCGGGAGGTCTCAGGGCCGCCAATGAGAAACCGAAGCCGTCTCTTGAGGCGGAAAAAAATGCGGCAGTAGCAGCAGGGAGTCCACCCCTTTTAGGCGGGTCGGAAACAGTTCGGCTGAACCGTAATCTTTTGCAGGAGCAGGAATCCCGGCTCTCCTATTCGTCTGGCCTTGGGTCAGCTGTCGCTTTCGCGCAGCTTGCTCTTGGCCTGAAACCAATCTTGGTTTGCAAGACTGGCTGCTGTGCATGCGCTGCACGAAGCCAAACCAGAGGTGCATGTATATTTATGTCACGCACTGTAGTTTGAAGAGATGACGTCGACGGTGCAGATGACGCAAATGCGACATGCGGCGAAAGGGTTTTGAAACGCTCCAAGTGGATTAAAA
Organism: Eupristina koningsbergeri; assembly: GCA_018907245.1. Classification (NCBI taxonomy): domain Eukaryota; kingdom Metazoa; phylum Arthropoda; class Insecta; order Hymenoptera; family Agaonidae; genus Eupristina; species Eupristina koningsbergeri. Next base: position 2,954 of record JACCHV010000771.1, on the reverse strand, counting down.
AATACAGCTAATCAAAATTTCGAAAACAGATTTGGTTAAGCGTAGAGAACCAAAAGTTCAAAGATTGGACTTTTAAAGTTTCATTTTGAGCTTGGGCGAAGCCCATCAAATTTAAAACATGAGAATTCACCGTATCGATTGTGAGCTTGTTCTAGGAAATTACTTGTGCGTGAAACCTATCCGACCTCTGAACAACTCTGGCTGTTGCATGTTGCTGCAATCAGACACTCTTGGTGTCATGCCAAAACCAGGACCAATTTAAAAATCGTTTTTAAAAGACTCTCCAGGTTGCATTGAGACATAGTAGCGGTCGCCTTTGCATCTCCTGGGTCAGCAGTAATCAGCGCTCCTCCAAGTGGCCAACTTTCTTCGACGATATGCTAGTTCCACGTCTAACCTTAGAGCGAGGCGGCAATGTTGCATATTATGCCAACTGCACATCAATAGCAACCGGTTCGGCGATTTCTCAAACACCAGCACGTTAGGGCTACTACTCGAATACCTCTCGGTGCAAAACTCAAACCATTTCATTAAAAGGTCGATAGCTGACTTTGTGCAGGTACAATAGTAAGCAACCCCAAAGACAACCGAAAAGACAGTCGCGGACTGAATTTATCTGGCAAATTCTGCTTGTCAAAACAATTCGCTGTAAGACCAAACGCTTCTTTGAATCGGTTTCTGACAGAGCGCCCTAAAGTTCTTCGGTGAAAAAGTGCTGCGAAATACCCAAATGAAATGTGTACTTTTGATCTTCGCTGTCTGCTGAGGTGGCCTTTTTGTCGGGGATGAAGCTTGAGTAGAGTAGGATTTTATTCTCTGGTGTTTTGGTCAAAACAGGTTTTTATTACAAGTATGGTTTGAATGAGTAGCAGTGAACTTTTATTGAAGCAATCATGATAATTGGATGTTGATTGGAAACGGACAGAATAAGCCACTGAGAACATTGGATGTGGCAGCAGATCTTGCTAATTTAGACTACTTTTCTGGTTCACGCTGTGCTAGCCGACTTAGTGTTGTAAAAAGTTATTGAAGCTCCGACAACATAGCCAATCTAAAATATTTTCTACTGCTGTACAAAATTTATACATACGACTGAGTCTTGTTTTGCTGATCGTAAAATCAGGGGGTGTCCATGACCGAGAACTTTATTGTGTCCCCCAATACCACCTTGGCTTTACTCCATTGGTCGCCTGAAACGTTGCAGCCATGCTTTTTCAATGTTGTGAGCGAAATTGGGCCACTACTCTTGGAATGAATATAGAAGCAGTGCAACTATCGATTTTTAAAGTGTTAAAAGCACTTACTTGTCAGTTTATTCTTGCACTCTTGCATGACTTTCTTGGCGAAAGGTAGCTTGAACTTCTTGTTCACGAACCTAAAGACGAGTGCCTTCTTCTTTTCCACAGTTTTGTTTGAGGCATGTAGTTTTGTTTGCAACTGAAATACCTACTGTTGATAAATCGCATTCACTGACCTTTTCGTATAGTGGTGAAAGTAGCGGCTTCATGCCGTTGATGCACGCTTGCAATGTGCTGTTAGCTGCGTCCATAGAGCCGTATTCCTTGTTAGCGTAGACATTATTTGCATGTGCTTTCATGTACGTTGTGGGTGTCAGCTCGCGTTAGAGTGTTTTTTAAAGCTAAAACAGTTGGTGAGTTAGAATGTTAAGCTGCCAGCAAAAGTTGAACTTCCACCCTGAGCGATTTTGAAAAATCACTGAGCTGTTTAAGCGAAATTTAGTCAACATTAGTGGCAGTGATTAAGGACCTTACTCGATTGTAGCTTATCTAAACTGGCATTGTTTACCAATTCGGTGGCGAGCTTATTGGCCACCTAGAATTTGTTTTTTTGTTTCGAAAAGTAGCGTTAAAACCCACATTATTCAACTGACCAGTGCTCAGGAAGGCGCTTACCCAATTTATGGTTTTGTTCAGAGTTGCTTGGAGTTTTTTGTTTGTGCCAGCTACGTTGATGGCCAAAAGAGACAAGAGAAGCACAAAAGCTGTGACCAGTCGCATTTGAATCTGTTGACAGTCTGCGACAAAAGCACTAAACGTAAAAAGTAGTGCCAGTACAAAAACAAAGTGAATTTATAGCGTCGAAGACTTCTATAATCCGGTCAAATCTAAGCGCAGTCGTTACCTATGTTTTGTTTCTATGTATAAATCCAATTGAGTGGGAAAACTCGTTCGGATTAGAGTTAGTTCGAACCGTTCAAATTCGAGCTTAAGTGAAGTGCGGCAAGTTTAATGAATTTTGTCGGTGCGAATTTGATAGTCAGAAAACTACTCCAGTCGGAGCTGAAACTGCCCTGATTAATCATAAAAACTGCTCACCCAGATAGTCATTATTTTTTGTCTACCAGATTCAGGTTTTCGCTTTCTACCAGAACCGCCTTGCATTTTTATACACAACAACATCAGGTAAACAGCCTTGCTATTGATGACACTACAAAGAGGATCAGATGTGGTAAGCATAGCAACGATCCAGTTCTGTACAATGCACGACCACCGACGTGCAAGAACGAAGCTGTTGCCACATTCATAGGCAAAGTATCCGATTCCACTATAGTGTTCTGCTTTATTGTTTTGGTTTGAGTTCATCTGAATTTGCAGCTGTTAAGACTTGGATTCGTCCAACTTTGATGCCAGCCACTTTTGTCGCAACAATTTTCGTAAATTTTCAAACCATCAAGGACAAAAGAAGCATGGGGTATGGAGGGTTGCCGAGACTGTTCTTAAAACAAGGCAACTCAAGAAAAACCACTGGCAAACAACTTTTTTGTTGGAATCTCGTTGTCGATTTTTGCGGACAATGTCTGGCGCTCAAACACTTGTGTCGACTCCCCACCAAGAAAAAGTCACACAAGGCCCTTGGTCAAGCTTCCTTGAACTGATGAATAGTAAAACTGCTTGCTATTGTAGAATGTCTAATAGAGGCTGCAAGAGCACACA
>JACCHV010000769.1:0-13246 GCA_018907245.1 Eupristina koningsbergeri | reverse complement strand
GTATGCAGTTATCTTGGGTAAATGTGCGCAACCAAGCGAGCTGTGCTGTTTTATTTCAGCTAGCTTGAATGAAGCTGGTTTATGGAGATGGCACATCCTCCTAGCGGTTCACGGAGTGACGTCTGCCAATAATGGTAGCCGACTTTGGCAACCTTCGGCTGTCCCTCCTCAGGCACAAGTACCTGATACAGGGGTAAGAAGAAATGGATAGCACTTTAAATTATGAACTGCGACAAACTAAATGCAGGCTTTGCCGTCGATCGAACTCGGTAATGAAAAAACACTATAAGAGGAAATAAGCTTGGCCAAAAGATTAGCAGCAGCATGTCGGCCCTCAGACGCCAATTATAAAGTTTCAAACTTAGCTGTTATACTTGCTCGCGTGCATCGGGTTCGACTTAAACCAATGGTGTTTAATCACAGTGAGGTTCAATGTAATTACGTTACAGACGCAGTACATCTTCTGCTTACTTAAAAGATGGCATTTGTCAATGACTATAGCCAACTTTAGGCATCTTTTCTCAAGCCAATTTTAAACTAAAAGTTTAAAGAACATTTTATTTAATTTGTCATCTCGTTTTGCTTGGATTCTTTAAGCAATGTATTTTAATAAATTCTACTACTATTAAGCCGTTTCAATGTTAACCTCTTGGCTACAACTTTGTTTGGCATATAAAGAGTACAAAAAGTTGAAAACTTTTGCCTTGTTAATAAACAATCCTTTTGCCGACCTATGAGATTGCGTCTACCAGTGACCGTATCCAACTTGAACAGCCCAAAGGTTGTTTCTCTTTAGACCAAGTCCCCGATACCGAAGTAAAAAATTAGTATTTCCTAGGAAATTCCTATTTTTTTCTTATCTTTTTGAGACATCGCAATTCACGTGCTTTTAAGTAATTTATGCATGATAACGTTTCAAATCGCGACCTTACTATGCATATTGGTGTAGGCATTAGGCCTAGCAGTACTGCTAACTTCCTCAACGTTTGGAAGTTGGGTCCATAGTTTATCAAAACCTATTAAAATATTAGTTTTTCTTTAATATTGTGTCAGGGACTTATCTTGAAGTGGAACAACCCAAAGACTGTCAAGGGTTAGTCACTTTCACTAGTAGACGCCGTCTCATAGTCGACAGAAGGACGTACTATTTTCATAAGTTAGTTGTACCTGAATAGTTCAACTTCCTTGGTTACTCACGCTTACTCGACTAAATTACGCACATAACTAGATTTGACTCCCTACTGTTTGGTTCTGCCTTTTCTAAACAAACACTGCAACCACGTAACTAAAACGTCTTTTTGAAATCATGCACTTTTTTCTGTGTTAGTCTAATTAAAAATTTATCAATTTGAGTTTATAAAAGTTGAAAAAATTAATTCTAATTGGTTTTAGGACCGACATTAAAATTTGCTTGTTAAGCAATTTAGTTTTTTAGTCAATAACAGTCGCGAAAATTTTAAAAGTTATAAGATAATTAGTAAAATGAACAAATTACAACAGACTTATTTTAAATTTTTACGAGTGTTTGCCAACTTTTTCATTTCACTAAAAAGTCGCAAAAAATGCGTCAAATTTTTCAAATGATACATTACATTTCTCAGCTTAAATTACTAGAAACACATTGAAACAACTTGATTGCGGTCTTCTGGCATTGTGCCCCGACGGCAAAGATTTTTACTTAATTCGAGCGAGAACAATGTTATTTTATTATTGCACGCTGAATGGGCTGATGCAAACAAGGGTTGGTGGAGTCGATTTGTTCCGACTTAAAATCATCTCATTCCTTGGTCTCGACTTTAGTCTTCACATTTAAAAAAATGTTTTTCAAAAAGTTCATCGTTTTATTTTATTTGAAAAACTAAATCATTCGAACCCTTCTTTCTATTCCACCCTTCGGTTATTGGTTTTTCTGCAGTCAATTATGAACTTTCGGGATTCCTAAAACACAATTCCTATTTTACTTATTTTTCACACAATTATCAAAATAAACTTCTTAGCAAAACTACTGTTACACTTTAGCCAAACAGCGCATCTGTTTGCATTTTACTTTTTTTTCCATAGTCTAAACGCTTTTCCTTATGACGCTCATGCTGTAGCAACCCCTCAAAAAACCACTTCGTTTTCTATTGAGATTAATAAAAACCATTCATTTAGGCGCAAAAGTGCTAGTTCAACTTTTCAAAACACCGACTTTAAGATGCTGATTTTCTAATCTAATCTATTGGTTTTAGATCACTAAATTTATTATATAATATAATCCTCATACTCTTAAGACTCATTCCACACGCTTTCGCCTCATTTGTTCTTGCCGTTTTTGAACCTACTCACAGAAGCATTTTGCTTTATCGTATGCCTAATGCTAACCGAACAATGTAAGATTAATTAATTCTCGAGGATAAAAAAATGCATACAGACAAGACTTGCCCAGCTAGACACGTCTTAACTGTTAAGCTGCAGAAATAGGTAAAAAAAATCAAAAGCATAACCTCCTTCTGCAAACGAATACGAAGGTGCAGCACAACGTTATTCCTAGATTCGGCAATAACTAAGCCAATCTCCGAAAATCCGGCCAAATATATTACTGTCTGAATGGAATTGTTTAACAAGATGCACAAGAAGATTAATCAAACGGCTTGCTCATAGCACAGATAATTAGGAGAAAATCTTTTGTCAACGCTTGCTGACGTCAGTGCCACCGCAAGTCTTCTAATGAACATCAAAGTTGAAATGATATCGCAAACAGTGCGTGAATTGCTCGACAACTTTCGAACACAACGTCACAGTCATCAAACAAGTTAAAGCCAGTAATGTAGAAAATCAGCAATAATTTCTTAACTGATAATGGATTTATACAATTTTTGAATGCTATTTTTAAATCGCTTATATTGATTTTTTGCATTTTACTAAGTTGATGAATAAATGTGAACAGGCTGCTCAAATTGTGTTGAGAACAACACCAAACCGGAAGTAATAAGTTTAACCTCGAAACGGTTCATTTTCGATGCCCCAGCACATCAAGACCAACTTTGGCGACTAGCTTTATTTTTACAGAATTTGAAACACAATTCCGTAATTTCATCGCAAGTGTCAAGTGTTTCTTCTCTGTTGTAAAAGCCTGCAATGTTCATCTAACCCGACAGATTCTTTATTTTTTCTCCACAACGCCTCATCTGCATGTCAGCCTCGTTTTAAAATATCGCTAATCTTTATCAGCGCTTAATCTAAGGGCCAACTCTTGACTTCGAACTGTTTTTGTTCACTGGAAAGGGTAGTGTCTTTTGAAACAGCAATAATAGTGGTGCGTTCAGGCTTGCCCGGTCTTTAGATTTTGTTGTTGTCAAACGCTTTTTAACATGATCTATATGTTTGACAGTGTTACAACAAATTCGTTTCTAGGATTAAGATATCCTTTCTATTGCTTTGTTTCAGTTTTTAGTTCAGGCCATATTGTCAATTGTTTCATTGTGTTTCGACGTTGTTTTATTAAAAAATAATTTAGTTTAAGGTTTAATAATTTGGCTGTTGCAATAATTTTTTTCGTATAATCGAAAAAAAATATGTAAAACTTTTATTGCTTAAACTTTGTTCAAACTGTAACCTCTGCACTGTGAAACAATTTTGAAGTTGAGCTTATAGCTCCTCATGCGTGAAATTTTCGCTTTAATTCAATTTTTATGGAAACGTTCACTGTGTAAACAACAATTACAAATTAGTTGGTAACAATTTGGAGATTAATAAAAAGTTTGTAAACAGTACAAAACGGCAGCATATTTTCAAAGAATTGACATTATAAGCTCACGACGACCTTTAGAGTTTATAATAAAAAAAAAGTTGGTTGTATCAAATTCATAAAACTTTGTGCAAAAGCGTCCATACACACCTTCAAAATAAGAATCTGCAACCAGCACAAAGGTGAGATTCGTCATACAATGCCGGGAATTGATAGTTGCACTACTAATTGGATCACTCAAAGCCTGCATCTTCAACGCTCGTTCTTACTAGAAAAATGTTTTTTGATGAGTTAAAAAATTGATTCGACATGCTTGCCTCATTGTATTTTGAATTTTCAAAATACAATAAAAAAACGTTAAGCTTAAACCCAAAACATACTCTTTTCAGTAAAGTAAAAGATCAGAAAAACATTAAATTAATAACTGAGTTGCGTGACATGACAGCAAACTCTTAAAAAAGAGGGTTGAATCTGTACACTTTATCTGATCGCAACATTCAAACGATTCTCAACTTCAATAACGGCCGTGTTTACATTACACAAGTTGACACTTCGTATTTCAAATACAACCAAACGTTTAAAGTGACTTCTCAAAAAGCTTGCTATCTTTGTGCTTGAAGGCTTCCGATGCAACTAAACTAAGAACAACTTCGATGTTTTCATGAAACCCTTACAAAACAAAGAAATTCACCAAGGCAAGTTAGGCTCTGAGACAAAGCAGAGCGCTCACGCAATCTGTTGAAGCTTTGACAACGGCGTCTTGTTATTGAATTTTTCAAACGACAAATCAAGTCCTGGCAGACATGAGAATCACTCAACCCAGCCAGACAACAGTTAAAGTCGGTCTACTTTTCACATTACGTCGGAAAGTAACATCAAAAGCAGCTATTTTGCAATCACAATAACAGTTGAATCAATATTACTAAAATTTCTACAGACTCAAGGCAACTTTTACAATTTCCATTAGTTTTCGACCGCATCGAATTTTAATCCAAAAGTCTGCAACAGCGGATCTCACACTACTGTCAGGTCCAAAGTGACATTCTAAAGATGACCAGGAATACAACGAAAGCAGCAATGACGAACACAAAATTGCACCTTAAAGCCACAAATCGAACAAGAGAATTTTTGGAAATAGGGCATCAACTGAAGCGCCATCTAACGCACTTCTCACGTGGCGGTCTAGTTTGTTTTGATTTGTGGAGCAATTCGCTAGCCTCTCAGCGACAATCTGAATTGATATTATGCTCTTTAGAAACCAGTTGAACGTAATAGATTAAAACAAAAATGATAGAAACGTATCTACAAAAGAAGACAATCCACACAAGTTTGGAGATTTGATACCACAATCACAAGCAATACTGGAAACATTGCCAGAACCATCGCTTGACTCTTTAATCGACTATACGCATCAGAAAACTGCAGATTCAATTGCCTCTGTCAAAGCCCCCTAAATCATCCCATTATCGCAAACAAACCGAAGCAGACCTGCGACTGATTTCAAGGCAACACTGCATCAGGCGTTAACAGAATTGCCTCACGCACTCTGAATTATGCATTCCGATCATTGTCATTGATAATTTTGCCAAGTAACTTGATAGTGCTTGAAAGAAACAGGTTTTCAATTAGGATTGTCTAAGCAAACATAATTATGCACCACAAGTAAAGTGGTCTATAGAATATTTAAAACTACAGACTAATTTTATTGCCCAGTATTATCTACAGAACACCGACACAAATCATGAAAAAAAACGGCTCACGACCAGAGTTAAAACAAGTTACTTGCAATAAGAGCCAGCGTTTGCTAAAACTTCTTAACAATTATCAATCAGATCATCATTGTCAACCGGCTAACCAAGACATTCCATAAGCGCACCTTGATCTGGTTCATAACCTTTGCAGAATTCAAAAGAGTATCCAACAGAATTGAGTTTGAAGCTATACGAAAAGCACTGTTAGTTCGTGGGTTTCAATCAACGTAGAACACAGCACCTGACAAAGTGGCTTGCTCTCTCTTATTCTCACTATTTTTAGCAGCACTTGCAACGAACCCTTTTGCACACTAAGTAAAACGATCAAAAGCGCATAATCAGTAAAGCAAAGCCGCCATGTTTTGTATATCTTTACAATCTGGCTTTGCTCTTGACAAATATTAGTAATTTAGAATGTACATTGAACATTCAGCCGGGGAGTACAAATACACTAACTTAGAAATACGCCTTGCAAAAACCAAACAGATGCTAATAGCTGAAGATACATCAATTTTTAGAATCAACAGCACAATAATGAAGTAAACCAGTTAGTTCATCTCGTTTAGCCCAACACATTGACAGGTTGGGCAACTACAAATAAAATTGATAGAGAAATTCACCTCAATTAAGCGTCATCCAACAAAATCTAACAATTATTAGCAAACAAGCAAGTTTTAATTGAAATCAAACATTGCTATTTCTACTAATGCTTTCTACTATGCCTATCAAACGACTGCAGGACTTTTATACTTATAAAATTATTAGAAAAATATCCAAGCAAGATGCGAACGCATAGTCAGAGAAAGTCTTAAACATATAAAATTATAGATAAAGTAGCAACATGTTGAATCAAACAAAATATCCAGATAAGCCACGCTACGGTCAATTCGTGTAAAGTACTTTCAAACAACAACCGAAAGAACACTCAAACATGTGCAATATGCAAATGTTCGGAAGCATTCAATTATCAGATTGAAATTATAAGCACCAACCAGCAAATCGAAAGATTTGTTGATATAAGGGCGTCAAGTTTGTGAACAATTTGTTGTATAAATTGATACAAGCAACCAATTTGAAGAACTTGTTTTTAATGTCAACTAAATTATTCGTTGATGTTTACCTAAATTAGACTATTCAGCGAAGTTGTTTTCTTGTTCTCTGAAAACAACAAAGTAATTAGAACAAAAGAGTAATCAGAAATGAACGAGCAATTTTTTAAAATTAAAAACCACAAGATTTCTTAAGGCAATCTAATAAAAGTGCAATGAGAGGTGGTTTTTTCTCAGTTTCTAAATCGTTAGTCGCCTCCAAATTCTCAACAACCTTATCTTCTTCCTTCATCACTGTTTATTTCTCACTACAACATATAACCGAAGCAAAAGGTTTTCGAAATAACTAATTCAAATTTTATCTTAATAATCTGGTTTTTGATACCAAATTCAACTTTTTTTTTTGAACTTTAAGCCAAAAGACAATTAAAATACACTGTTTTAAAATCGTTTCTAGCACAAGGGAAGAACTATTTCAAGGGTAAAGCAACTTTAAGAAACTTTTTAAAAATAATTTAAATTAATTGTAAAGTCAAAAAGTAATTATAAAGAAGTTCCATAATCTTCTCTTAAGATGATTCGATTAAAAAGCAAAGATTATTAACCAGATAATCCAATTTGCTGCTTTAGTCAGTAGAAAATCAGTTTATACTATGGTTTTTTTACAAACAATTAAAAATAATTTTGCTTATAATCAGGATAAATTACGTCATTTCAAATGCAAAACTTCAATCATAGATACTTTTTAGCAAATTTTAAATGATCGACAATTTTTTTCTGTACTTTTATTTTAGAGACTTATCTGAGAAAAAAATCTGAAGACTACTGAACTTGGTTACTGTCGGTAACGGATGCCACCTTGCAAGTTGAAAAAGCATGTACCCTTTGTAGCCCAGTTGCACTGAAGCTAATCAGAATTGCACAACACTAGTTGGTCTCGAACCTCATGGATCAACTGCGCCTAAGCTTCATCTGAATCTAAGCGCCTCGTTGTTTGCTTTCCAAACAAGCATTGCTATCATTTGACCAAACCTGACCTCCAAAAACTTCTCGCAATGTAAATTTTGAACAAGCTACGAACATCCTACTGAGGACACGGTTGGTCAAGTACTAGCAGCGTCTGCTTGAAAAGACTCGCACAACAGATTTAAACTTAGCTGCATGCAGTCAATTCATGTAAAAGCACTTGATTAAATTGCTGCAGTTCGATCACAGGTAGCTTTGACACAACATCTTGCAAAAGCTATCACCGTCTTGTCTTGCCCTAACCTAAGGAATGATGTTTCCAAAGACAATGATCAAATTTAGCAGCTTTGAATTATCCTTCTTCGGTCAAGTCTCTAATGCAGGAGCAAGACGAAAGCGATTGTTTTTCAGAGGCATAAATAACAGTTTAATGCTTCTGAGCTTAGTATGTGAATAGACCGTACCGTTATCCAGCATGAAAAATACTTCAATTGTCGTATTGCAATCAAATTTCTGATTTTGCACCAACTTTTCGAAAAGTCTTCTAATTTAGTATAGTGTGAAACTCATTCTCGAGGCTCGTTAATTTACTGCGTAATAAATTGTTTGACCTAGTAGGTCCTAAGTATTTGCCTAGAAAGGCTAAAAATCGGATTTTAAATTTAGCTCGCAATGACCGATTTGGGTAAATATTTAACGAACTTGAATGATATTAAATCGCAGCCAACTTCAACATTATTCAAACGCAGAAGTGGCACGTTCTCTTTTATCAATTCAAGACAATGTAAGACAGTCAAAGTAGTCAACTGTAATAATCTTTAAACTGCCTCCTCTCAAGTTAACCTCTAAAGTTATAAATAAATAAAAATCAATAATTTTAAAATCGTTTTTTTTTTTTTTTAAAATTTTCTATAAAACCAGTCTTTGAATCTTTCTTGAAATAAATGAGCAAATAATTATGCTTAGTGAGCGTTGCCGTCCCTGCTAATAGTATTTAGAAAGCTGAATTCCTATTTGTCACTAGCCTCATCAAACACTATTCATTGCTGGAGAAATATTTCAAAAATAGTAAAGTTGAGGAGCGACTACTTCGGGAGTGCCGCTGTCGTATAATATTTTTAAAAATTTAATTAGTTCAATTAGTTCTTTGCAGCTTACAAGCTTATTTAAAAAATCCATGTTACAGCTTGATAGGACTTGTACAAAAGAAAACCGATTAAGAAAAATGCGTTTTAAAATTTAAATAATTTAAAATAAAGACAAAAAATTTAGGGTAGCAGATGAGGGATTAAAAACACTTTAAATTCAAGCAGCTGCGAAAGAATTGCAAAGAGTTACTAGAGGAAGTTCTAACACTTTTCTCAAAGACAAATCAAGAACCCGAAAACATATAATTACAGGTTATTTTGCAAACGTACCGGTTAATCTTAAAAATCACATCATAAAAACTGAACAGAAGACGGGACTTAATGATGATCACTTTTTACAAAAAAAGACGTTTCTAGTTTGTTGACGAATTAAACGGACCAGACATATGGTTTAAACGATTGGATCTACTAACCAATAATATTATTTAGGTCAGAAGAGGATTTCTGGGGTTGCAGTTTAATATCACAATCCAGTCGAACAGGATCGGTTTTCTGAACGTTTGCAGCAGCACTTGTCGACAAACTACTTTCACGTTCTAAAAAGTCGACAAATTGGGTTAGGAATTCGCGTGTGTTCTGGGGTCGGTGAGCTGCAGCGGACTGGGAACCGCGGAACAACGAGCTCCAACCAGACGGTTTGAAAGACTGCTCAACTTTGAGCTTCTCCTTCAACAATCGTTCTCTTTAAAGTAGATGGAAACAAACCTCGGCCGTGCAGCCAATAAAACTGGCCAGCAGCATGGCGCCATCTGCTCGTTTCTCTTCGTTGCAAGTTATGGCTGACAATATGAACTGTCTAAGCTCGGGCGGCATCACAAATGACGCAATGCTGTTGGAAGCTGTCAAACCGCTTGAGCTCTTCTTTCTAGTAGCATCGTTCTGACAGCGTTCTTCGAGCAGCTCCACCTCGGCCTGCAAGTCCAACACCTGTGACTCTACATTTTTTAGCTTCTCGACCGTACTAGCATGTTCCTGTTCTACAACAGCCTTTTCGCTTTGTAATTTCTGAATATTAGGACTAGTATTGTTTGTAAAGTCGGGCCTACTTCGATGAATTCTTTGAGCTCGCAGTGATTCTGCGTCATCGACTTTTCTGTGGTTCGAAGTTGTGACTGAGACTCGGCATAGGTTGATTGTAGATCTAGATTCAGCTTGAAATTGTAAACAGCCAATTTTACCTTTGATGGTAGCATTAATTCCACTAATTCGTTTCTGAAGCTTTTCGTTCTCTATTTGTTGTTTTTCCAAACTCGTTCGATAGCTGAAAAGAGAGATGTAAGTAAACCCGGTGGTGAGGAAGACTCACTAGTCGATTTCATCTTCTTTCTTACGAACTTTGACAAGTGTTTCGTCAAGTTCCTGCTGCTTGCGCTCGATTCGGTCTTGAGCATAGCGCCGGTACTAAATCAAGATTGAATATTCAGAGGATCAACTTTGTTACGATTTCAGCCTCAGCATTTCCCTCGACAAGGTTCTTTCGCTCAGTCATCATTTCGTTCAGACTCGATTCAGCCTCGGTTAGTGCCGTTCTCAGGCGATCGTTTTCGTCTCGCAACGACTGAATATTATGGCCATAGTTGCTGTTCTCAAAACGCAAAGTGTCGATCTCACGTTTGAACTGAATGATCGACAGGTTCAACTCATCAAGTGTCTGAATGGTTTGCATTAAAAACCAATTCAATCACAGGAAATTACCGATTTATCGGCATTCTTGGTTAGTTCAGACTTTTGAATTAGCTCCTCGTGTGTCAAAATCTCCGACTCTAATTCTTTAATTCGACAGTTGGCATTTAAGATCTCCTAAAAGAGAAAACTAATTTCATGAAACTCCACAATTTGACGAACCTCAGAAGTCTTATCTGTCTGCGCTTTGTGTTCTATAATGATTTCGTTCAAACTTGATTCTGACTCAATCAATGCCGTCTTTAACTGTTCGTTTTGAATTCGCAAAGATTCTACATTCTGAAAGACGGTCGCATGCTCTTGGTTCAAACGTTCCACATCGCCTTCCAGTTCCTTAACCGACAAGTTCAACTTATCGATCAGCTTAAAAAGAATTAATTCGGTAAAGGACAATCGTTTTTACTGTTTTGTCTTCGTTTTTAGAAGCGTCAGCGTCACGAATCAACTTTTGGTAGTTTTCGATCACCGAATTCAGTTCAGCTACTTGTTGTTGAAGTTCTTGCAACTCCTAAAAATACAGTTGTTGATCAAACTTGAACAAGTACTGTTTGGTCTTTGACTTCCGTCATGCCGCTTCTGTGAATTGTTGCTTCGTAGTTTGCAACCTCTGCCTCCAACTTATGTATCTGCTCTCTGGCTTCAATCAATGCCTAAACAGAGCATAAGATAGTGTTCTAGACAACAACTCACCTGTTGGTCGTCTGTACTTTCCCTAGTATTGGTTTGACTAATCAGTTCTTGAAACCTTGAAATTTCTGCTTCCAACTCGTTTAGTTGTTGCTTCGACTCAACCAATGACTAGAATCCAAATCACTGATAAGTTCAATAGAGCCCTTACAGATTCGTATCGTTCATTTTGCTTGCTTGTCTCGTCAACAAACTTTCGACTCGCCTGAATTTCCGATTCCAATTCTTGAATGCACTGTTTGGCTTTGATGAGCTCCTTAAAACAAAAAGATCTTAAATATTATAACAAATGTATTACCTGCTCCGACGAGTCGTTCCATGAGCATTGAGAATCAGCGTCGGATTTCATCTTTTCCTTTACAAACGCTGCTTCGTCCTTAAGCGTCTGCAGCCTAAACTCATAATCCTCTACTTGCTGATCTTTCGTTTCAAGCAATGTACTCAACTCGTTGAACCTGTGCTCTAATAAACTTAAAAGCTAAAAAGAGGCAATAAAAACTGCTAAAACACAGCTTACACTATCAACATCACTTTCCATCGAAGGCAGTTCAATTCCAACATTACTTAAGAGCTTAAAACGATGTGTGCACCATAAGACTTGATAAACAAACCCCTGCAATCAACTTTTGAAGATCGCGACTTTCGTTCTGTGCGACCGACTTGACGGCAAGTTGTGCGGACAACTATACAAAGAATGTTGATCCAAAGAATCAGCTAAAATTTACCTCAGCATTTTCAAGTTTCAATTGCTCGACGGTGTCAAGCAACTTCTGTGAATTTTGCGACAATGAAACTAAGCGATCAATCTCAGCATCAAGCTTTGACATGTCTGCGCTGTAGTTTGCAGTATCACCAAGTTTTTTGGTTAAACTCTCATTGACTGCAGTCACATCCAACAAATCTTTACGAATTTGAGCATTCTCTTCTTGTCGCTGGCTGATTTTGATGCACAACTTTTCAACTTCGGAAGAATGAGCCTATAAACTTGGGTAAATTCAACGAATTCAGAAACAAACCGATACATTTAACGATTGAATTGCTGTAAGCTGGTGCTCAAGTTCCTGGCAGATCTCTTGTCTTTCAGTACACTCATTCAACAATGAATGATTCTAAACAAAATATTAGTCGTCAAAACTAAAACTTTTTGTTTCTGTTCTTTTTTAAGGATTGACCCAAGGAAAAGCAATCTAAAGACTGCCAAAGTCGGCTAGTGTCATTGGAAAACGCCATTCCACAGATCAACAGAAAGACCTGCTTCATTCATGCAACGACTGCATTCTAGTTTAGTGTAATGAAACAACTTCGCCTGTTTGGCTGACCACATTCACCCGGGTCAACTGTCCATAGCTGGCTTCAAACCTTACTACTAAATGGTTGCTGCTTCTTTAGATAAATGTCACTACCACTTTACTACAAACATTCTAGACTAAATTTACCTTCGCCAATAAAGTTGACATCTCCTGTACGACAAAATCTCAACTAGGTCGTTGACTTTTATCCCCTTCTTTCCTATGTCAACTTCTTCCTGGCAAACAAGACTTCGAGTTTCTTGAGGCTTGCGCCCCTCATGACTTACAATGCTGGTTTCGATTTGGACGTAGCTGTGCTTGAATAGTATTCGTTACATTGTTGTAAAAGCCAGTGTTAACTTTAAATTAAATAATAAGTAAACAAAAGAAAAGTAACCAAACTTATTTTGGATAAGTTGGCTGTTTTCGGGCCAGAGCAATATCCAACTAAAGCGCAAAATTTTTGTAGTCAATCGGGAATGTTGATTGTCGGAATCATTTTGGAAGTCACGGAGTTGCTCGATTTGATGCTGAAAAGGCTGAAAATAATGGTCGGCAATAAAGCATACATGAGCTTTCTCTAGTTCCAATTCCTTAGCTGCAATTCGGTTCAAAAGTGTTTGCCGAGTAAGTTCAACTTCTTCAAAAGCTTCACGTGCACTTTCCGTCAGCACCTCGATTTCCTTGTTCTTTTCCAATAAATCCGACTGACATTTAACAAGATCTCGCTCAAACTTGATTGCCTGGTCTTTGTAATACTAAACATTTAAGTTAATCAATCAAGCATTAAAAATGCCAACTTGAAGTTCGGCTGATGGATCAGTTTCAGTCTCTGCCGTCAGTTCTGATGAGATTCGTTGAGCGAAGTCTAAGGCATTAGAGCTTAGCGCGTTTATTTGATCCTTCCAGCGAGACATGTTCTAAATTTGCTTAACGACAAGTG
>JACCHV010000768.1:0-13577 GCA_018907245.1 Eupristina koningsbergeri | reverse complement strand
AACGTTTAATTGGACTTGTGCCGCACAAGTGTGAGTAATTTTCGACTTTTGTTTAAAATCACGTCTTGTTTTCAAAATTGGCGACACTTGTCGAAACATTCGACAGGTATATGTGATAAAACAAATTTGTAACTAAAATAAACCAAATGTCCTCAGATGCATTTTTTCATTGGAAGAAAAAGAGCAGATAAATTTTTCACTATTTTTTTAAACGATCCAAGCCCAAAATCTGTATAAATAAAGAAGAAAATCAATTAAATCATTTTGAAGCACGACTGATGGTGTGGGAAGCATAAAGCGAATATAAAATTTTATGGACTGAAAAATCCACGCTTATCTTCCATGAAATTATGCGAAACGCAAATCTCTCGCTTTAAATTTTGGCCTTTGTCCCTCCCTTCACGCACCGCCGCTCCATCGCTTCTTCTTAAAGCCGCATTAAAACTGTCGAAATACAGTTAAATCGGCAATATTAAAACGTCAGATCGCAGCTGCTGAGTTTCCATATATTGGTTATCTCGACTGAGTTAGAGTTGTTCTCAAGCAAACTCCGGTCAGTCTAGTTGTCCCGTCGTTTCTGGTAACAAAACACAAGATTTAACCACAGTTGCAGTCTTGCCCGGTTGGACAATTTACACTACCTTGTAATAGCGCAGTAGTTTTAATCGTCCAAACAATTCGCAATCATGCTAATTCAATACCAAATTCTATCTACCAAGCCATTCAACGTAATAGCAATTTCACTAAACGCTGGGCTATTTGTTTTTACGTCATAAAAATGTGTTTTGAAATTTCAACGTTCTTTTAAGTTGCTAAAAAAGTGAATTTTCTCGAATTTGTCAAACTTTTGGCATACTATTATGTTTTTGAGCATTCTCGTTGCAAGGGAGTAATAGTTACTGCCTTAAAACATTGTTTTTTATTCCACAATTTAAAAAAGCTAAAGTAGCGCATTTTCAAAAAAACATTTATTTTTTTAAATAGGGCTTTTTGATGAACGACTGAAAAAACAGAATCCAAGTTTCAGAAAAAAAACCATGTTTAATTGCAGGAGCGACTAGAATAGCCGCAGTCGAATCGAGCAAGTTTTCTGTTCAAGACCGATTGAATCAATAGTTCTAAAACTAGGCCTATTTTCTCCTTGCTACTGACAAAAATTGAAAATGCTCTTAATTTATGGGAAAGCGAGTGTCCACACTCAGAGTCTCAAAATTAAGTGGAAAAAACTGGTTTCAAAACCATTAAATTTTTGAAACCTGGTTACAGGCATTCAATACGTAAAGAAATCTTTGAAGTGCTGATTCCAAAGAGCCGGAATGACTGATATTTAAAATTTAAGCAAACAAATTGGGCTGAAGTAAAAAAAAGCTTGTCTAATGTGATAAAAGATTGAAAAGACTTATTGCTGCAAATTTGTAGCTCTTCTGATTTTTGTACTAGAGACAGCCCGAGAAGAGCGACCCAAAGACTGCCTAAATTGGCTACTGTTCCTGGCGGGTGTTTCCTTGTAGGTCGTCAGGAAGACGGGCTGTTTCTTTGGACTAACCACGCTCAAACTGGCTTCAATGAAACGGCACCGCTTGCTTGGCTGCGTACATCTACCCCAAACAACCGCACATAGTCAGGCCTGAATCTCACTCTACAGCTTGCGTCTTTTCCAAGTGGGTGCCGTTACTACTTAATCAGATGCGCCCTGTTTGTACCCAAAAAACATTTTACCACAAAAAATTCCTTTTTAATTTTGATTTTTTTCGTACTCTAAATACAATAAGTGTTCAAATACAAAGTGGTTTCAGTACATCAGATGTACACTTGCACTTCAGCATCTAGTCAGAGGCTATTTTAGTTTCACATGCTTCAGCAAAAATTGCTTCAATTTGCTCTGAATTATACAGGAAGGTGAGCGAAAAAACAAAGTTTAGCCTAGTGCAGTTGTAAGCCGAGTTCCGAACGGGTTGGTTCCAGAAGTTATAAGATTTAGCTTAAATTTGAGTTTTAAAGTCAAATCACTGGTGCAAGTCAAACAAGTTGAATGAGCTGATTGCTGAGGTTGAAACGCGTTCTTCTACTTGTAGGCTACTTGTATGGTTTCTTTCCGGCTATTCGTCTTTTTTCTCTTGAAATCAACATTTTGTATGTTTTTCGGTCTACAGAGTAATTGAGCTTACGAAGATGGTATCCTCAAAAGAACCAGACTACAATTTTTAATTAAAATATCTCGTTTCCAGCAAACAACTTCCGGTAATATTTTGAATATTGCAGACGCGAATGGCAATTGGTATCTAGTGTTCGAAGTACTTCAAAAGCATGCTTCAAACTTCAAAATATTGCAAAAAGATGAACGGATACTTAGAAAATTGTAACATGGATATTTTGGGGTGGTTGAGTTAGGTCAAACGCCATAAAAACAGCTCGTCTTCATCATTTTTACGAGTTTCTATTTATTAGAAAAATGGTCATTAGAAGTTTGAAAGTCGCTTTGCTCTTCTAAACCCTTCCGGACTTCTTTAACCAAACCAAAATCAACATCAAGTCGTCTGCAATCGGGTGTAATAGAAAAGAGCTTATAGGGTTTTCTCTAAAAATGTTAAATTCTTTAATTATCCTAGTAGTCAAAAAACTTGTTTTTAGTTTTGGTTAAAAAATACTCTTCAGTAAACATTTTAAGGTGGCTACATAGAAAAGACTCTTTTACGGCGCAGTTATTGAAGCATGAACATTAGGAAAATGCCTTTACTTATAGCAGTATACTCAGGTTTCGACTTTACTGCATCAATACGGCACATAATCACACAGGAGTTTGAACAACCGCTTCAATAAGCAGTTCTTATTGGAATGATCGCTTGTGAAGTTTTAGTATATCAAAGTGTACTCAATCAGACTGCATTTTAGCGTGATTTCGCTTCGCTTGCTTATGTGTTAATACATGATTAAGGATTGGATATCAACCTTCCAAAACGATGAACAAACAATGCCTGTTTTGTGTTAAACATTCTGCTACTAAAAGTTGCTGCTGTTGTGCGTGACAAAGCAGAATTTATCAACAAAGTTTTCGACTAAATTCGACATCGATTCGATTAATTGCTTCGTTCACAAACTTCAAATTAGTTTGGTATTCCATGAAAGTCGCACAAAGACAAAATTGATAAATGAGTCTTATGTTTGCAAACCATTTAACATTTTTGCCAATCCTGCCTAAGACATTGGTAATAATTTCGAAAAAGTTGACAAAAATTATATCAATTTTAGGGTTTAAATTTTCGGCTCAACATGCTATTACTAAGCAATCAAATGATATTTATTCAATGATTGAACGGAATATAACTGTCGTTTAAATCCGAGCAAAAATTAGATTTCCACTATTGATAATTTTAGATTAAATTACGCAATGAAATCTGCGTACTAAAAAAAGTTAATGCCTTCTAAAGAATACTAACTGCACTATAAGTTTTGGTCAAAAGATTTTTGGATTACAATAAGCTTTAGTTATTATTTTTTCAAAGTACTTAAGCAATTACAACGACGATGGGTAAATCTTATAGAAAACCATTTCTGAAACAGTGCAGGACAAAATAGGGTTATGTTAGGAAAAGTTATATTTGATTTGTTCAAGATTGTATAAGTAAGGTAATACTGCGAAAACGGGGTAAACTTATCAAATGAAAGTGCAAAAACACTTAAGCTTTTACAAGTGTCACGAACCACCTCAGACATAAACTGAATACGATCAAGAAGGTAGAAATAAGTTCACTAAACAAATAGATTGAACGCCCAAATCAGTAATTAATCAAGTTCAATAGCAACAATAGTTCAAATACGATGTGTCTGGCCACGACAAAGTGCAGATTGACGAAATCACAACTAGCTTTAACTGTCGAATGCACTTCAAACTCATTTTTACTAGCGACTTCTTCGCGACAAGAACCCAAAGGATCTCGATTGCGACATAGGTTCTAATACTACTAAAGCTGCAAAAAACGAAACGCTCCTTCATTTAAGATAAGGCTTTCATGTAAAACTTGTTTTTAGCAACAATTATCTCGAATAGCTTCTTGTCGGCATAAATAGACATTTTATAAATTATGTCGTCACTCAAAAACGTTCACTTGCATATATTAAATTGACCACTAAGTTTTAGAACTTGTATTTAAATATTTTTCTGTTCCAAACAGAAAATTTCTAATACAGCTACCCCTATTATTAACTAAACTTCCACTTCTTTCATTTATATAGAAACACTTTTAGGAGCTCCTGAAATTTGAGTAGGAGTTAAGTCACAGCGCAAGAGGCCATAGTCAACATCGACAGACTTAAAGGAGCCTGAACTGTATCCAGATCAGCTTCTTATGGGTGGTTTTCAAAGTTTAAAAAAATTTGAAGGATTATTGCAAGATAAAAAAAAGCTCGGACACCCTTGAGAAGTCGACTGAAACGTTGTTGTCAAAACTGCGGAAAAGCATCCATCAATTACTACTACGTGCATGTTGGTCTGTGATTTTGGTAATCATCATTCGAGAATTAAAAAGTACTGCACGTCACAATTTAGGCATTAAAAGTCTTATTTTATTTTACCATTGCATCCGGAACTTAAGCTCGCGGAAAGACAGCCTGAAAACTGCTAAAGTTGGTTTTACCCTTCACTGGCGGGCCCCACCTCGCAGGTCCACAGATGACCTGCTGCTTTCTTGGAACAGCTAAAACGAAACAGCACAGCTTGCTTGCGCACATCCACTCGAGAAAACTACAGATAGTCGGGTCCTAGCTCTACTGAGTGTTTTGCTGTTCTCCAAGCAAACGCTTCTGCCACTTAACTAAGCACACCCTTAGACAGTAGTTTACGTTCATTAAGTGTAGCTTTTCGGGCAAAAAATGGCTCAAAAATAGTGAGTATCAAAATAACTCATAGAAGCACAAAAGCGAAAGCGAACAAAGATTGCAAGTAGGTTATGTCGCAGACATCCCAAAGCGTCGTTTTCGAAGCATATTGTGACTTGCAATAAAAAACGAATTTTTTCTTGTAAATGATAGGCGTTGTGATGAGTGAAGATCATCCGGCCAGAAAGCCAGGCAAACGTTCAGAAAGGGTTTTCGGACTAAAAAAGCGATGGTTTTCGTGTGATGGGATCAGCGTGGACTAATTTTTTGAAAGCTTGCCGAGCAAAGACAGACTGTTACCTCGGCTGTCTATTGCAAACAACTCAAAAAAGTCTAGCCTATCCTTTGAAATCGTCAACAATCAGTGATTTTCTTGAACGACAATGCGCGGTTCCACAAATCGAAGAAAACGCAGTAGAAGATAAAAGACCTAAGATGGGAGCATTCAGAGCATCTGCTGTATAGTCCAGATACAGCGCCTAGTGACTTCTACTTGCGTAGAGCATTGAAGCACTAATTGCCCGTAAAAAGGTTTAGAACGTGCGGAGAAATACCCAATCTGTTAGGAGATTCTTCGCTTTAAAGGACAGAAAACGATATTGCCGGGGGTATTCTTAAATTTGAAGAACAATGGCAGAAAGTGGTTCAAAATTGTGGAGACTACTTTAATTATTAGTTATCTAATGTTTTGGTCAAATCTTATTTAATAAAATATTAATTTTAAACACAAATCTTAAAACTTAGTGAACAACCTAATATTTATGTGCTTTTTTTCGAAACGTCGAATTAAAGTTTATTCCCTGACTTCAGGTCAAATTTATGACACTAAGCAATATCAATTGTCTAAGAAACATACTATCAGTAATTTATTATGCGGTATACCATATTCAAAGACAATAGTAGAAACTCTTATAAGTTTTCTATTTTTAAAAAATTTTTACAGTAAATTTTATCTCGGCGATGCATATATAGCTTTAGATTAAATTTTAATTTAAACTTTAGTTTGAGATTTAACACTAACCTTAGTAAATCGGTTGAAGTCTGTTTGCTTTTTAGTTTTTGATTCAAAAGTTACCATTTCAACTCATTGACAGCGCTTTGATGTGATCCTGTTTGTGTAAACGGTGTTCGCGTCTTAGTTACTGATTTAAATAAGTTACATTAAGTAATACATGCGTGGAGGGCGTTTTTGTTTGAGTAGTAATGGTGCTTATTCAGGAAAGGAATGATGGCACACAATGGGGTTTAAACCCAGCTTTTGGACTGTCTTGTCCCTAGTTAGTTTCTGAAATCCAAGAGATAAAAATAAAGTTCTGGGCACACCGAATCAAGCTTTTGCAGCACATAGGTGCAAAATATCTACCGGATCTGCGTTCGTTGTTGTAGCTTTCTTGATAAAAATTTTAACTTGTTGAGCTGCTGTAAATTTTGTGTCTTACTTATAACATTTTTATTAGCGTTTGGCTTTTTATAAACATAAGTTTTTCAACAACAATTTTTAAAAACCTTTGATTTACGATAAAATTAACAAGGTAAATAAGCTTTGCAAAGAACTTTTAGAGTTTTAAAAATATTATAACTCATTTTTGCAGAATTTATGGTTTGAAAGCTGTCACCAACAACTTCTACAAGGGAAAGGAAGAGTATCTTAATTGCCACTGTTTCGTGCAAAGAGAATGAAATGTTGTTCTGAAGAAGCATTTTTAATAAACAGATGGACTTTAACTTAACAACTGCTATTTCCATAATTTAATTAGGTTGCTTTTAAATTAAGTGTTCGATTAGAACTTGCACTTAGGCTCGAGCTTGGTCCTGAGTTTTGATCTTAAGTACAAGTTAGGTTTTGATATGGCTTTGGCTAAAATAATTTAAATTTAAGCATTAATTAACCTAATAAAAGTCTGAATTTACAGATCTTCGGTCCCAGAAGAACTTTTCAAAGGATTATTAGAGACAATTCTACT
This sequence comes from Eupristina koningsbergeri, assembly GCA_018907245.1. Taxonomy (NCBI): domain Eukaryota; kingdom Metazoa; phylum Arthropoda; class Insecta; order Hymenoptera; family Agaonidae; genus Eupristina; species Eupristina koningsbergeri. The sequence continues at coordinate 6,738 of JACCHV010000768.1, read as the reverse complement.
GAAAACTTCTGTAAAGTGCAGATGTTTTTATAATCACTCACTGGTGGGTTTGGCAATTACAAGGCATTTCGTGAAACCACCCCTATCTTTTTTCCTAAAAACAACAACCGTACAGCGGACTGCAACGATTTGTCACGATCCGAACCCGACGGGTTCTCCTCGCGAAAACATGCTAGCTGCTTGTGGAGGGAAGGACTGTGCTTTAGTTTTTTGCTATTATTACTATTGTTATTTCTTCTCACTGGTTCACCATGCCTAGTGAAAAGTTTCTGATAATAAACCGAATTTGTTCCTGGAGTATTCTGTTTATTGATCTACCAGTTTATTCCTAATTGTTGCACTAAATCGATCTTCACCTAATCACGATCCGACCTTGATGGATAACCTTTGTTACTCATTCGAGGCGGATTGCGACAGATTGATGATGCAATATTCTTCCTGTCGACACAAGCCTGTATGATGCAGCTGTGCACGATTTCGATTTCTGAGTCAGCACAAACACTTCAACAAATTACGATCTTTACCTGAAAAGCTAAAACAAAGGTTTTGCGCTACAGTTCAGAAGCGTTACTTGTCTAGTATTCTAAACTCAAGTGTGTGCACGGCTTATGATTGCTATTACGGAACGTGCATGATTCCATAGTTACGTTACAACTGCAGGTTACATTAATTGAATTGAGTTTTATAGGGTTTGTAATGGCTTTAAAGTTATGTAAAAAGGAAACCCAATGTTAAAACAACAAATGATGCTTTGCTAAGACAGGTTTTAGTTGATGCATCACTTGTTTCTAGACAACGACTTGCAAGGTCGTAAGAAATCGAACGAGATTTCAGTTAGTCGTTTTAGGTCTGACAGTATGGACTTTTTTGAACATTTAAAGAAAGATTAGGTTTAAAATTTTAAAAACTTGAAGAGCAATGAACCAAAACTTTAGACGAAAGTTGTTGCTGAAGCTCGCATTGCATGCCCGCTTCCCGATTGATTTTAGTTTTAGTTTGGCAGTGGGAAAATAAAACAAGATGCTAAATTGGATGGGATAAAGAATTAGAGATTGTGTTGATGAAATTTCTTAATATTACCTTTTTAATTAGAACTACGAAAGCTAAACGACTAAGAAGAGAAGAGATCAGTTCTAGTGTCAAACAATTGTTTTAATCTTAAAGAAGTTTTTTAGAAAGAACATGTATCGATGGTTTTTAATTGCTGAAGATTAAACCTGCAAGTGCAAAGGAGTAAGAGAGACGAAGGAGAGATTAGTTTGATGAATTTCGAAATAAAAATTTCATTTTGGAATTTAAGGCCACTTTTATTCGAAATCGCGGAATCACGTCTTTCCCGGGCAGTAAGCGCGATCCATTCCACCGAAATTGCCCAGCCAAGAGCGATTGTGCGTTTAAGAGGAAGCAGTTCTGATTCCCTGCGACCAACAGTCCTCACTGCTATCAACCGCATAGAAAGAGGTAGTTATTGCAATCAAAACGGTGATTTCTTTCTCAACAAACACTACAGGCTTATGATAGCATCTACTGCTCGTATTGTGTTTCAAATCGAAAAACAAGTCTCCAGAAGATTGTCGCTTTTCAAACAAAATGCTGGTGCAGCAATTGCGCTGCAGATAGTTCGCATGCAAATCAAACTAGAAGGCAGCAAGCCAATTGTTTAGCCAAAAGCACTGATTGAGGCCTATTGTATTGAAACTAAAGCAGTTCTGGACATCTCCAAAAAATCATCCACTCTCCAGAGAAATTTGAAATAAGTGCTATTTAAAAGGCTTTAAAGACTAATTCCTTGTAAACTTACTACGCTGGCCATTTTTGTCGACAACAGACTTGACAATGGAGGTTCAGAAATGTACGGGAATGCTTGTCGGGGCTTGGTAACGCTTCTCGTTTAAATTTGGTTTAAATCGGCAGATTAACGGGCAACGCAGACCTAATAAAAAATTGAATCTGAAAAATCAAAAACATTAAAATTAAGACCAAGTGCACGAAGTCCAATATGGCGCGCCACGCGTTCGTTCTGGTTATATCGAGACACGAATGTGGACATTTATCTCGGTGACAATCAGAGAGCAGCTTGGTGAGAGTGAGTTTTTGAACCAAAACAGTAACAAAATTCGCCTGATTTAATTTTGAATTGAGATCTTGCTCGCCGGCTTGAGAAGGCAATCAGTTGCATCATCTTGCGTGGGCCCTGCTATTGATTTCCTATAGAAAGCAATTTAGTAGCAAAAGTAAACAAACTAATAGGGTCAGAGAGGAAGTGATTAGTTTGTGCTTGAGACGACAAATAGGCATAATTGAAGAAAGAGGAACAATTCGAGTACTGCTAGTGGAAAAGCGCATCTCCGCCGGAAAACTCGGCAAACTTTGCCACGCCTCTGAGTTTTAGCTACGAAAACGCACCTCTCAAAAAATGTCAGATAATCCCGATCCGGAAACAAGCCAAGATCTGTGCTGATTGAAAAAACAACTGCAACGACAAACCAAGTGCACTCGAAATTGTTTACAAAAGAGCGCTCACACATGAAAGGGGAGGGCCGAAGCAAGACAAAGAAGGGGAAGACGCGGAGGAAAGCGATGGAAGAAGCTTTCGAGTCTCACGCAATTCATGTAAGCAGTTTGAGTAGAAGAGCCGTGCTCTGCTAATGATGCTTGTCATGAAGACCTGAATGCAGCAGACAACGAAACGGCTTAGAAAAGTCGGCAAAAACACTCAAAACCACAAGCTTGGCTTGATGTCAAAGGGCTAGTTGGACTAAGCACCAAGTTTAAAAAACAACTTTTCCAAAATCCCAGAAAACGTAAAATTGAAATTCCACGTTCGAACCTGGAGCCTGAGGCAAGGGATGTGCTTGCTCAGACGGTAGCGGGCCGCACAATCAGACTCGAACCCAGGTGTGGGCAGTTGATTCAAATAGACGTGCGAGATCGAGCAAACAGTTCTATTTCGTCACAACTAGGTTGAATGTGACCATACCAAAAAGATGGCACATGCCCTTAACGACCTAGGCTGACGCCTACCGGTAAAAGCAGCCAGATTGAGTCTTCAAACTGTCTCTTCTCGAGCTGAGTCTCCAATGCAAGAACAATAGAAGGAATTCGAAGTTGCTTTCTCCGATCGAAAAGTTCTGCCCTGAGAAGGGCTTTTTACTTTTTTGAAAATCTTCAAGCAACAGTTTCAAAACCGATCGTATCCACTGGTTCGAAAACGAACTGGCTTCTCTAATCAGCCGGACAAAAACTTCGAATCGCCGATATAACCGCAATATGAATTAAAAACCACTTAAGCGGGAAGAAAACAAACTCTTAGCGCGATTTGGCCAAAGCACTCAATTATGGTCTCTGGCAACAACAATTGAATCCTAATTAGGTTAAAATAGCTAAATTAATGCCCACTGGTCGAAGCTCCTGCGGCATTAAAAAGCAAAACTTTTATATAAACGATGTTTCTAACTTTTAAAATTGGCTGTTTAATCGGATGTCGGCGAACACTTTTAAAACTTTTTAAATTCCAAGTTTCCTCTTTGCTCTGACCCTCTTGAAGCGGTGAAAATATGAAACGATGCGTTTCTTCAAGACCCTTGCACCTTAAAAGCTTCTTCGCTTTATTAGCTTCGATAGTTTCAGTAAAAGCGTCTAGTGATTGAAACCGCAAGGTTCTTTCTCCTTTCTACACTATCTAATTGTCTAGCTCTTGTGCACTTCGCGGCACTGACAAAATCCGAAATTTCAGTCTGCGTAAATGAGAGTTCCACCAGGAACACTCACGAGATCAATAGCTCTTGTGTTCATATACCCTCATTTGATCGGCATTCTAAGCCAATTTTCAGTACAAATGCTGACGAAAACCGACGCTGGATGGTGGTATACGGTAATGCTGGTAGGTTGGTTTTGAAATCAAAATCATTTTTTTAGATTTTGTTCAAAAACGTAGGCAACACAGATTTAGAAGATACTCAATTGCTAAGCAATCTTCGACGAAACTGCTAAAAACGCCGAAACAAGTGAGTCTTGGGTGAAAGAACATCATCGGCTGAGGCGAAGCTAGGCAATCACTCTTTAGGATTGATTGGCGCGTTGCTGCTTGGTACTGAAGTTTGTTTCCCGTTTACTCATGGTTTTTAGTAGGCCAGTCGGCTATTAGCATAGAAATGTATCTTCTTTCTCTGCGTGCTTGTATCTACTTCAAGGTAGCCAGGGACATGGCAGCAACTTAACAAGTAAGTGTTCAATTAAATTGAAATCCAGTCTGGTTTTGAAATCGTAACTCGTTCTGAGTAAGTTTGAAATGTTTGATAATTGTTGAAGTCGTCGGACATGTGAGTTGTTTGTGCGAGCAATTGACCATGACCTGAGTCCAAAAAAATTGCAAATTTTCCAAGCATCTGCGCGTCTAGAATGTTCAATTTTGACATGTTAAAGTGTCCGACGGCGAAAGGAATGCAGTCTTTAAAGTCCCAAACTTTGCGTTCTTATTTGCACTAATTGCAGTAGACGTTCTCGCGTACTTTTGTAGAATATTAATATTAGTTCAACAAATAGACGAACAGTACGAATCAGTTGGAAAACAAAATTTATTAGATTGATGGGAAGGGTGATAGTGGAAGAACGTAAACAAAGCAAAAAATCGCAAATATTTTGAGGTTTAAAAATCGATAATTTAATTGATAATGAGCAACGAATGCTGCTGATGTTATTTATTTGAATTCCAGCCGAGTAACACTGGTATCATGGCTGTTTGGTTAAGTGGTAGCAGCGCTCAGGAGGGAAAAAAGTCCTATAGTGGGTTCGAATACGGCTGTGTGCGGCTAGTTGAGGTGGGGTGTGCAATCAGCAAGCGATGCTGTTTTATTGAAGCCAGCTTGAGCGCGGCTGGTCCAAGAAAACAGCCCATCTTTCTGCCGACCTATGATGAAGCGCTCACCAGAGACAGTAGCCGACTTTGGTAATCTTCAGGTCGTTCCTCGTCGGGCCTAAGTCCTTGGTACAGAAGCAGGAGGAGAGAAACAAGATGCTGCTTTTAGTGAAGCTTGGCCTTAGAAAACAAACAGAAGGTTTCTCGCTGTATTTCGAACATGTACTTTGGTTTCAAAGATCATGAAGCAGCGCAGTTTTGAAGTGTTGAGCAGTTTTTAAAACGAGATTCGAACTTCAATAACGTTCAACGCAAATCTCAATGGGATGGATACTAACAGGAACAACTTGTAGGTTCGTTTTTATTACTCTACGTCAGAGATTTGGTCCAAGAAGGAACAATCAGAGACTGCTCATGGCTACTGTCGCTGACAAGCGCTGCCCTGTAGGTCGACAGAAGAATGAACCAGTCCTTGCAGACCGGCTGCATCCGAGCTGGTTATGATTGAACAGCAGCGCTTGGCTTGGTCGCGCAAGTGCATTCAAGCCAACTGCACACAGCCGGGTTTTAGAACCTCCGACATGCGGACTCCGCTCTTCGAAATAAACACTACTACCACTTAATCAAGCGTGTCCTTTGTACATCTCTACAAAGTTTAAAAAGCAATGTAGTGGGAGTTAAAAAATATTTGTCTACGAGACAATCACGCTACCTTGATTGCACGCCAACTACAACCAGCGTTTAACAATTTTTTCAGGTCGAACTATTTTTTTGACAAAAATCTGAAAAATTGATGTATGCCATATTTGTAGATGAGATGGTGTCACCAAACAGCGGTAATGCATAAAAAATAGACAGCATTAGCCGTCCCGCCTAAACATTTTGTTTCCCATGCTAGTTCGTTTTGACTTTGTCATACTAATCTACCTCCGCCTCTGAGTTTTAGAATTTCGAATCGAAATGGTGTTATAGAGAGTGGGTTTCGAAGAAAAAAAACAAACTTTTCAACAACTTGTGGACATTGCTCCTATCTGAAGACCTAAAAATATGCGTAATTTGACATCATCAAGTTTTATGTGATGTGACTCTTGAAAAGTTTGAGAGATTAAAATGTCTCCAGGACTTGCGAACAACTTTTTCAGGTGGTTAGTTGTTTAGCCTTGCTTTTTTTACACAAACAAGACCCAGGAAAATAATTTAAAGTGTTCTTTAGTCCATTTTTCGGAGAAAGTAGATAAGTCAGAAACAGCCATTTCGCTCTTTAAAGCCATAGTTGTTGGAACTCGTCGTTGCAGCTTGTACAAAGCGACCATCTTTTGTTGAAATAGGCGATATCAGAATGCAAGCCGAGGCAGCAGTTTTGCAGACTTTACCTACAACTCGGGCATAATTCACATTTTTTGTTTCTAACAACACAAACATCATCCATTTAAACAGAAAACGTCGGCTCACATCCTCGAGAGATCAATAAATCAAGTAGCCTAGTATTTTCAACTCTCTGATCCTCAAAAGCTCAACATAGCAAAGGCAGAACGATTTGTCACACAAGCTTATGCCAGCAACAATTGAAGTCGTCTGGACCATCAAGTTTGGCTTTCGTCATCTAAGACAATGTAAGGACGCGCTTGACTAAATGGTGGCAGTAGTTAATTGAAAAATAAAAGTCGTAAAACGAGATTCGAGCCCAATCGCGTGCAGTTGACTACGGCTAATTTACGCAGTCAAAATACTACTTTCATTTTCAGTTGGCTTGGGTGCAATTGGTCTATAAAGGCAACCCGTCTTGTTCCCAACGATGGACTAGTGTTCGTTGGCGACAGTAACTAACTTTGACAGCTTTTTGTTATTCTCTGCTCAGACCTGTCTTTAAGGCTTAGAGA
>JACCHV010000765.1:8420-21081 GCA_018907245.1 Eupristina koningsbergeri | reverse complement strand
AAAAACCTTGATTCCCAACGGCAGGCTTTCTGAATAAGCTTTTAAAAAGAATCACTTGATTCCGCACGACGTTGCTTCACATGAGAATGTATTAGAAAATCGCAAAAAACTCATACAAATGTGCCCAACGCCATCTTAACTTATCACATATAATAAGAGTCCAAGAACTCCTTTTATTGTAATCTCGGCCCAGTATCTCTTGAATCCGCAGATGCGCAAGCGAACGCAAACCTCGATCGCGGCGAACGTTTGAGCGCATCACTTTGAGTACGTATACGTTGATGACAATTTATAACTAAAAGAGAGAGGCAATATTTTATTTGCCATATTCTGTGTTATTACTATTCCGTTCTTTAGTGTTATCAGCGCTCTTCTTTAGGCTTCTATTCGTTGTCAAAACCTAACAAAAGACGGAACAACATGTATACTAGCAAGGACAAAAGACTTGGAAGTTTTCTTTAAAACCCGGTTTTAAATACTGGTCCGCTATCCTGTTGTCTAATTGCCGCACCGCAAACGATCTCAAAGCTGCAAGCCCCTGAGATTAGTCGTTTTTGCAAAGCGTTGAATCATCCGCTTCCTCTATATTTAAAAAGGTTGAAACAGTCTGCTGCTTTGAATGATTAATTGTAAGCGCTTGCCGACTAGGGAACACTAAAATTTCTTGATTTATAAACTTACCTCAAGAAACAACAAACTATTGGAAGTTGGTCACAGTCTTCGGCGAGCACTACCTTGTACGTAAACAGAGGACGTGCTTCTTCTGTAGACTACACTACGTTAAAATTAAACACGACTGAAGATGCTAGATTAGGCGCGTACATTCATTTGAGTCAATCACACATAGAGTTTGGACCCGGTTGCACGGTCTTTTAGGCAAATGCTGCTAGCTTCTCAGCCAAACACATCATCTAAGCGGTTTGTGTGTTCAAAATTAGTCAGCTCGGGGTTCCACGTTGTTGCTTTAACTTTAAGCATTCCGTTATAACGAGCAATTTATTAACTTAAGTCACACATTGTTGGGACTTATTTTGGCAGTAAATTAAATAAGCACTTTTGCATGTATGTGGTCATCAAAATGCGAAATTTAAAATGTGTGAGAAACGCGTGTGGGGTCAGTTAGTGAATGAAATTTAAAAGCGTACAATTTTCGGGTCAAAATTAGCAACTAAAGGTAACAAGGTGGCAGTGATAGTCAGCAGAACATAAAAAAACTTAGTTATACGCAGTGATTCGACTGCTTCAAATTAAAATTTACAAGCAGACTAGTTGAAAGGATGAGACCGTCACACAAATTTACCAAATTCAGGGTTACAGAGGGTTAAATAAAGCTTTCTTCGCGCGCCGGTAACAACGTTGAGTTGGTATTGGCATCAGTTTTCAGATGACGACAGCAGGTGACGACTCCTCGATGATTAATTTTTTTGATTGCTTCTGTTTCGTTGGGCTCGTCGGACGATAGGGTGGCATGTGAAACGGGGTCGTAAGTTGTGCGGGTGTAAGTTCGGGTCGTTTCTTCAACAAACGTTCTTCGTATTTTTGGGCTATCTGAGTGGTCGTCGTCGGTGATAAAGAATTTGTGGCGCTGGTGAACGGGTGATGCAGGTGCTGAGCGGAAGCAGTCATCTGGTCTTTGGCTTTTTTTGGCTCTTCTTTCGGCGACTCCTTCTCTCCCGAGTGTATCACCTCGATTTTGATTTCGGTCTCGCCCCAATTCTTCCGGTTTCCCTAAACAATCGGTATGCAATTGGGCCTGTGAATGGGGGTAAAGCGTTGATAAAGAGGAGGTGCAAGCATTCAAACAGTGTTTTGAGTGCCGTTCTACTGCAATCTCGATCGCATTCTGAAAACAAACTCGAATCAACAAAAGTCCGAAATCTGTGAGATGGGCCTTTATCGAGTCCAAGATAAAGTCGCTAGGAATTGAGTACTTTCGGCTAAAGCTGCGTTTCAATGTCTGCTCAGTAGCGGGATCTTCGTCGATCCGCTCTCCAGAAACTGTCAAAGTGTGGTCGACAAGGGTCACCTGAACAGTTTATTACAGGTCTACTCATGTAGTTACTTTGATGTCTTTAGGCTGAAAATGCTTCACATCAAGCTGGATGGTGAAGCCGGTCTCGTTGTTTTTTATCTCTCCAACGCCAATCACTTGCTGTGGTGAACCGGGTCGAGAGACATATTGAAGAAAGTTGGGCTGTAAGCTTAAAGGTGTCAATCATCGAGGAGTAGCTTACCGTTTGGTAATTTTGTGTAGGCGATTGAGTGGGGTAACTGCTATGCGGACTTGGGTAGTTTGTCAATGGAGGCAGCGGCTGACTGCTTTCCAAAAATGGGCCTTTGTCTGAGGTCTGTTCGGTTTCGTAGTGGTCGTAATAGGAATGGGGTCGAACAAGGCGGTCCTCTAAGTATGGAGTCCATCTGTTCTGTTTAGGGTCTGCGGAGCGCTCAGCAGTTGTTAGCTTTTCGGCCGGATAATGCATTGGAGGACTAGATGGAATGTAACGACCAGTGTACGGACTTGGTGAATACAAAGGTGGTAGTCGAGTACCAAGCGTTATGGTAGGTTGCTGAGCACTTGTGTTGTATGGAAGACGACGTACTGGAACAGACGACTGTCGGGTTCGAGCTCTGCGCGCCGTGTAAGCCGGATATGCACTGTTTGCGGACCTGATGCCAAATATTTGGAATAATCAAATAAGCTCAAACCGTTCCGACCACTCTGCCGGACGACCATTATTTTGTCCATAGTCATAGGGCTGATACGGGTTTCCGTGCACTGGTCGTCTTTGATCAATATAGTCGCGGTTCTAAAGTACGTTCAGAAAGTCTTGCAGAGCCATACCAGTCCGTTTTTTACCTCATACTCGCGAAAATATCGCTGGCTCTCCTCGTAATATTTTGACATTTCGGCTAGCGCCGACTCTTCTGAACACTGTTCACCTTATTCGCCGTGAAGGGATGAAATTCGCACGAAATAAAGAAAAAAGAATTGTTCAACACGAAGAAACGCAATGTCCACCGGTGGTGTTATTCATTCCGGCTTCATTTACATATTTGGCTGGGCAAAAAGACACACGGGTAAACAAAACGAATCCGCCTCTTCTGTTTTTGCTCCTAAAATCAGCAAGCTTTAGAGACGATGTTTTGCTTCAAATACCGAAATAGTAGAATTCGGCCAGGAGTGAGAAAAATTGAATGAGTCAATTTCTCACCTGCGACGACCTGTAGATTCTTTCAACCAGAGCTTGCACGGAAGTCGTCTTATTTGGCCATTCAAAGACGATGAGTCAGGGCTGCGTCATTTCAAGTTTGTACAATATTTAAAACGTTTTGAGACGACTGCGCCGCGTAAGCGTTTCACCCGAAAACCTCAAGACCTACGCCCTTTACCTTCGGTTAAGTGAACCAAATTCGATCTGATGTAGCTAAACTCGGCAGCAATGATTAGAACGATTTAAAAGCTTGGAGAACAGCCTGCACAAACGCGCAACTCACAAAGGATTCAGGAGCAACAAAGCTAATCCACGACTCGAGTCACTGCTATAAGAATCGATAAACGCGAAAGAAGGCTAGATATTAGTTGGTAAGACGCGTAAATCGCGGTGTTTGTTTTGGACGTTTTAGTGGTGATGACGCTATTGTTAACGCACGGTTCACCTTTTGGAGTTGCCCAGTCACAGGCGTGATCCTTTTTCCTCGTAAAATTTGTAATGTTCCGGCGTGATGCTTTTCGTGACGGTTCGCTGTGGTGTCTCGAACATACTCATCGCGAGATCGTCGTTCGACGAATCGGATGGCCTGTGGATTTAAAACATCTCTGTCAGACAGTCAGGCACAACAGACAGGTGTTGTCGTTGGTTGAAGCATAGAGTCGCAGCATACTTTAGTTTCTTCTCGTCGACCGAGTTGTTTTGTTTCTACACCAAAGTCCTGTTCGAGGTGTAACTCGATTAGCCTGGTGATAAGTTTATTTACCAAGAACGCTCCAGATTCTTTGCCTGCTCTAACTCACTGGGGTGCTTTTAATCGAAATGTTGTTCAAAATCAAGTTTTTTGTTTAAAATTTCAAAAACAGCGTCTGGTCGGTTCTCTGCCTCCTCCTGCCGTCGTTTCACAGCATTGCGGAGACGCCGAAAGCAGACAACCCGATTTTTCTGTTGTTTTTATTACTGGAACAAAAAGTTTTGAATTCTATAAGCAACAAAATAAACTAAAACAAGTGTTGCTAGCGTTGCAACTCTGTAATATTATCTTGGCTCTCAAAATAATGTTTCATCCTTGGCCCGTTTAGTCAGCATGTTAAAATTTCCTTTTGTCGGCTTGCACGCAAAGTTTAATGTCACCAAGAGAAATTGCAGGGCCCGACTAGAATTTGATAGAAAGGAACAATTCAAAGTTTTTCACCGGCCTCGATGTTTGTCACAGTCACAACCAATATTTTAAGAAACTCACTCACTGGTCACTGACATGCACTGGGCACCCTTTAAAATTTACATGATATCAATTCGTTTGCAGAAGTCCGGGCTTTGGTGCAGTTGTAAAGAACGGCTCTACTTTCCCATTTCTGTAAATCACGGAAATGCAAGCCACGCCAAGGAAACACACCATCTAATCAAAAACGCTTTAAAATTCTTGGATTTACACGGAAAACTAAGTACAGTCGAGTGATAAAGACGACTAAACTTGACTAGCTCGTGCAGCAGGTCCAAGCGAAGTAGTCAAAGTAGCGCGAAAGTGAGGCCAGTTGAATCGGATCGCTTACAAGGTAAATATGTATGTTTCGCTTGGTATATCCTAATTTAAGTCTTTGTTTTGACTGTTCCAATTATCAGATTGTACGCAACCCTCTTTCGTGTTAAATCGAAAAAATTTTAAAGTGAAATGAGTAAGTTTTGGGAGGTTTTTTTAAAAAATTAGGTAAAGAAAGCACCTCGAACATTTCAACCATGCAACTCTTACTTGACTAGTCTAGCCATCCTCTGCACGCTCTCAATGCACATGGAAATGGACAACGTGGCCAGTCGCAAATACAAAGCTTGCTCCGGGTTTTGATTCTGACTGTGTGGAACACCTGCTTCAGTGTTTCTGACTGTCAAACAAGTCGCTTGATAAAACAGATGCTTCGTGTCGACAGCAGTTCTACATCTTAAACGAAAGCTGATAGTGTCATGAGCAGTCAAAGTGCTCGGAAAACCCTCGAACGAGTTGTACCATAGCCGACTATTCTCGAGCGCGTCGAAACAAGCATGAAGCTTATCCAGGCCTGAGCAATAAAGGCGACAATGCGAATAGCGCACTTGTACAAATTTGGTCTTACTTACAGGCATCACTTACAGGTGCATTTTGATTTTAAGCTAAAGTATGCAAATTTGACGACATCGTTTTATGCTTTGCGGCCAAGTGCTCACTGAATGGGTGTTGCGCGAAGAGGAAATGCTGTCCACACTCTCGTTGATCAACAACCCAGAACTAACTTCTGTTGCGTTAACACTTGTTATTTGTGCGCCTTTTGTTTATCTTCAAGTGACCATAGCCTTCGGATGTGTCAGAAGGCTACGACGACGTAAGTCTTGACTATCCGACGATTCAAACCGACTTTTTAGGAGAAAAAAAGAGAAAAACTCAGATTACCAATGCTGACTTATCTAACACCTCTACCATCCAGTTAAATCTTACATCAGCAGAAAACATGGCTAGAGCAGACAAGAAGATGTTGGGACAAGGGAATGCTGCTAAAGAGGCAGACAAGACTGCAGTCGTAAAAGGCGACACTGCCATCGTTGCCCGAAAAGATCAATTGCCGAATCGAACCCTACTTACGGCCAAACAAAGCACAACGGCTAAAGGCTCGCCAGGAGTAAGTGTCCACTTCTGTGTTTCGATGGATGGATTTTGTTTCAAATGCGCGCATCATTCACTTATGTTCAAACTTTAGATTTATATCGATGAAAGCACACTAAGACGGGTATCTTCAATCACCACAGATCCCAATACTTCTTTGGTAACAATTGTTCGACACGACTTCAATATTGACCAAGTTTAGATGCTGGTGTCACGTTTAAAGCGACAGATCACTATAGTGGAACAGCAACTCCTATATGGGACTGGAACTCGAGCAGTCCGACGCTTGTTTTTTGATCAAATACCTCAACTAGTACTTGCATTCCATTGCCGATTAGTCTTTCCGCCACAAGGCCTGCATAAACTTCCTTACTAGCCGCCTTGTTTGATTTGAAATAATTTTGTCTCTGTGGAACGATCCCCCATCATTAGAGCCGCAACAAGGTCCAAATCTAATTTTTGACTCTTTACCAAACTATAAATAAAACAAATATGACAAACGAGCTTATCACTGCCTTCAACACTCTGTCTTCACTGCCTCAAGTTCTCTCACATTACGGATCTTTTGTATTCGATGGCCTCATTATTGTGTCCATAATCAGCAGCCAGCCCCTGATAAACAAACTGACGTTCATTTGTCCTTGCTCGTATCCACTAAGCAATTACCACTCGCTGGGCTTCTTGTTTGGACCTTCCATGGTCCTGTTTATACTGGCAATATTGCTGAATCAGAAAACATGGCGTTTGATGCACGGCTGCTGCTACAGGTAGCAATTGTATTGATAATCAAACAAAAGCTTTCAGAACTCGCTCAACACAACATCCTATCACTACGTCTCTGCTATACTGGCTTCAAATCGTCTCCCAAGCATTAATCGCCCCGATCACTTGGCTGTTTGTTTCGTTGCTGGACGGTAGGTAAGTTTTAATTGTGCAACAATACTGATCTGACTCAGCTACTATAAATGTTTTATGGCTGATCATTACTGCATGAATGTCCCCAATTGTCAAGGCTTACTGGTTTCCGGGGTGAGTTTGTTCATGCAGTTGTTACATTCCTAATATAGCCCAACCTAAAAGATAGCATTTGGCTTAGCACGCATAAAAAGAATCTTTAGGGGAATAGCCAACCAATCCTACTCAAAGTGACTAAATTCCATAACTGTCAGCTCTAATCAGTGGTAGCTTTTTATTCGAAAGCCCCACTGACTTAACGCTTACAACAGTAATGTTCGTTTTACCGTCAGAGTTCAGGTGTGCGAAACGTGCGTCTGCGCACTTGATAAAGTTATCAACGACAAACTTGTATCAGAGTCGCAATTCCTCGCCTGGCTGCTTTTGATTTTCGTCAGCATAGTGGCTAGCATAATTGTATGCTGTGTTCGAATCTTATCTCGGTTTACTTACTCGCAAAACAACTACATTCAACTTTATCGGGACGTTGAAGAAAAGATCTTTAATGAGTTCGCCAAGGTAGTTCTAGAGTTAAAGTTGTGCATCACAAACTTGTAGGAAAATACAACCAATAACGCTTGCCAGAACACAAAGCGTTTTTTTAATTCGAAGAAGATCTACAAAATTGATTGGGATGCAATAATACATTCTGTTGACAAGACCGGCTTTTTTAAAGACTGGCACGATGACCAGAAGTGGCAGTACACCCCGTTGGAAAAGTGGAATCAGATCGATCACGACATTCAAGAAATACGGAATAGCAGCGTCAAGTCAAAACCCTCTTTCCTCATTTAGCTTTGCAGACAACGCAACTTCCGTCGTAGTGAGGTTGTAAAAAGCCTAAGGCTCTAAACACAGTCCCGAATAATCAATTCAAATTTACTCTATGCTCAAATTGATATCTGCTAATAAAATAATAAACAAAACAAGTATCAGCACTAGAGGCTGCTGGGATCGTGCACTTGACGGCGCAAACATTCCGGACAACCATTTAGGTATCAGCAAAGTCACTTCCTTTTCCTAAATCATCTGACTAATTTAAGAATTCCGAAGACGCACAAAGGCGATTTTGCACGGGCACGAGCCGGCCGATATGCCAACATCCAGACTCAGAAGCGAGTGTGTTGCGTTCAGCACTGAAGGCTCGAGAGAACACTGACGTTGAGCACTGAAATTGAGCTGATCATCTGGCTTCGGATAGCCCATCTGCACTTTCAGTAACTTTCGTCCGGATTTCAACTTCAAACCCTCAGAGTAGCTGAATCTTTCTTCTAAAATGAGTTTAATAAACCAACTTGGACGATACCTGCCATACTCTTGTCTATGTCCTGGCCACGCTTGTACGAAACGATCCGGCCTCGGTTGTTTTCGACAATCAAAGCGATATTACATGTGTTCTTGAAATTGCGTATTATTAATCTAAATAGCAGATTAAAGCAAACAAGGAGGAGGTACCGTTGTTTGCAGCTAGCCGCGGGGCTTAGCTCGACACCAAATCGCAGCGACTGATTTTGACGGTAGGACCAGCACAATCGGCATGCTTTGGTGGGGACTTCGCAACCATTCGCAAACAATCACTAACATGAAGTTGACTTTCACTAACAACAGCGATGCTTCTGTTGTGAAACTCTTTCGGATGGATCACAGCACCCAGTCGGCCCTGTTGTAAAGAGAGCTAAAAATTTTTAAAACTTGCATTCGACTGTTCTTCAGGTCGAACGTTGACTGAAAGAAGGCTGGCAGGTCAGCGTTGGACTTTACTTCGTCAAAGACGTCGTTTATCAGCGTAGACTGGGCGAGGACAGAGAGCAGAAGTGCTGATCGAAGAAGCAGTTCAAACATTGTTATAACTTATTCAAACGCGGCTCTATTGATGCTCATGCCGACCAGAAAGTGATGAGCTCATGGTTTTGAGCGTGCGCAATGAATAATCGTTTGCTTCCCCCGAAATTAACTAATTCCGACTATTCCGAACAGCCGTTCGGCTTAAAAGTCATTTTGATTCTAAAAGCCCGGTCGAGCTGATCTTTAAAGCACAGAAACTTCGACAAACTCGAACCCAAAACTAAATCCTCCAATCTGCGCTGAACGCTCTTCATGAACTGGTTGCACTTAAACTAGTGTGATTGAGCAGTATGTGCTACTCTGGCCATGCACATCTACTCAAGCAAACTGCGCACAACTAGGTCTAAGCCATTATCACACAATACTCCATTTACCAAACGGACAAAAGCTGCCAAATAGGATTCACACCCAGCGACGCGAGGTTTTCGTTGAAATCAGACGTCGGCATCGTCAGCCGTATACCGAGTAACCAGAGGGTAGAGGCTGACCACATCGAAAAGACTGACCTTGCTGAGCAAAGTAGTTGGGCAGCGGGAATGGTTGGCAGTTTCAGTGGCCTGATAAAGAACCAGCTAGCCCTTCCTATTGTTTTGTGTACATGCCATCGATATGGAAAGTGAGTCGAAGCAATTGCAAGCAGCGAAGTGTGTAGTGAATAACCAGGTTGACAACATCTGGCGGCACTCGGCAGCGCACAATCCCCAACGCCGACAGTGTTCTTTTTCCTCTTAGATTCCACTTTCTTTTGACGTTTCCAACAGTGAAAGCAGAATCATATCGTGAAAGCTGATCTTGCTAAGCAAAGTAGCTGTAAAGTAAAAAGAGATTGAGAGTTAGTAGCCTGGTAAGTAACTGGTCATCCCTTTTATATTGCGCTGTTTATTGCTTTTGTTCAATCAATATAGATAACAAATTTAAATAGAATCAGCTTGTATTTAGAATACAATGATCTTTCTAAAAGTTTAACCCTTTAAACTTTTTATTAATAATTTGTGTTTTTTTCAATACTTGATTATTAAATTAATTTGTTGTAAGATAATAATGATTTATAATTTTTTACTAGCTTTTAAAATTTTTACATAAGATACTTAAAGAAAATACTATTTGATAATAATAAAATTTGTCTATAAAAAAACTTTCAAAGTTAACTAAAGTATATTTTCTATAAAAAATTGTTTGGGTAAAAAAAACTAAACTTCCTATCAAAGAGCTCCCGTGATCCAAAGAAAGATCTAAGAAAAATGAACGTAATGCCCGCTTAGTATGATTAAAATTAAAAACTAACAAAGATTGTACAAAGTAGTTGTAACAGTAGCTGTTGAAAAGGCTTATGTTCATTTAAAAAGTGGCAAGATTTGCCTTACAAAAGGAAAGCTGTTTAACTAAGATTCAAACGCCGGATTCACAAATTGTTGAAAAACGTTTGTGTAATGAGGCTTACGATTAACATACCAGTAGTATATTGCACCCAATAACAAAATTATCATTGCCATTATAGCCAACGTGCTAAAAATGCTGCGTCGGCGATGCAAACGACTGGGCAGAATGTAATAATCCGAGGATTGATCAATCACAATACACTTTTTCGGATTTGACGGATCAGGCTTATGTCCGTTTGAGCACAAACACATGTAGGTTATGGGATCTGATCTGGCCTTTGTCTCTTTTTCAGCCGTTTGCGCACCTAACACAAACAAAGTTACTTAAAAAAAAATTCTTTTACGCATTGAAGCCATCGGTAGGCACAGTTGACTGCAAGTATGATTTGCACAGCGATTGGGCTGCTCCGGCTGCAATTGAAAATTAATCAGCTTGAATATAAACGTCGCTAGCACTTAACGAAACACACCTTCAAAACTGTAGTCAACAAAATTTAAATCTTCTCAGAAACAAAATAAGGATGTGTTGGTCAAGCAGTAACGGTTTTCATAAGCAATTTGTATGATTGTAAAGTTTTAAAACAAAATTAGGAAAAAATATTTGTCTACAAAGCAAGAGATTTGTCTGAGCTTGAACCTGCAACCCAATGCATATGGCAGTTCTGCTTCAAATGCAAGCATACTACATACGTAGTCTTTATGACTGTCTCAAGCAGCAGCTCCACTTCTAGCTATTGTTTATTCAACACACGCTTTTTAAACAGAAATGTCATATTTAAATTGTAATTTAAATAGGAAACTATTCGGTTGAGAAACATTTTCTTGCCTGCAGGTAAAAATAATTGATGCCCAAAACTTTGATCAAGTTTGTATTAATTTCTAAGATCTCAACGTCTACACAGTAAATGTTTAGTGTTATGGGTAGATAAAATTGTATTGGTAGCGTGCTTAGTTTAGTAGCAATATTCACTTGGAAAAGAGAACATCTTATATTGGGATCAAAACCTAGTTGGGGAGAGTTTACCTGGATCAGATGTGCGCAACTAACTAAACGGTGTTTGGTTCCTTACCCTTTGTTCGAATACAGCTGTTTTATGAAGACTAACACATCTTCCTGTCAGCTCATGCAACAATGTCCGCAGTGACAGTAGCCAACTTTAGACAGCCTTAGGGCTGACCTGAGGAAGGTCAAGTTTTTGATTCAGAAGTAAAAAAAGTTAATGTCACTTGGTGTTCGAAATAGCAGCATTTCTGCCGTGCATAAATAAATTTTAAAATCAACTTACATATTGCAGCTGTTCTTGGTATATTCGCAAAACTGTTGGACCTTGAAGACGAACAAACAAATTCTGAATTTCTGAACCATCGAATCGGTTTAGGCTTATAATGTTGGCCTGCAAGTTCGAGTTAAAGTTATTTTTTAATGTATATCTTACCCGATCACGATTGCTTAAAAATATTCGATCTTCAAACACGATCATCGAAAAAGGATGCCGAACCACATCATGCGAATGAATAATAGTTCTTAAGTTTTGACCGTAGTAATCGCATGTAATAATAGATTTAAGTTTAGCATCTGCCCAATACAATTGTCGCTCAAGAATATTAATTGTAAGCGCAGTAGGCCATCTAAGGTAAGGCGGTTTCAGAATTACCTAATTTTGATGATATAGTTATTGAGAAAACCTGTCTTACTGTTCGATCGCCGCCGTTCATTCCTGCGCGTTCAATCCGAGCTTCGCTTGACAAATCAGTCCAAAAGAGCAGACCAGCCAAAGGATCAACAACAATTGACTTAGGTTGTTCAATTTTGGTGTCGATTATAATTCGATAAAACAAGTTCGCCAGGTCGTAGACCTTTATCTGCAATAGAATACAGTTAAGTTTTGTTCTAACAGATTTTTCAATAGTAAATGCTTGTTTTTAAAGTGGATGAATTTTCAGTTTTAGTTCCTAGTAGGTCAGACTTGATGCACACTAATGCATGGTATACATACTCCCTTTGATCTTCGCAAGTTGAGTAGAAAGCTGACACTGATCTTAATTTAAAAACTATCTTATTTTGTAAAAAATGTTTGAAAAAGTATTTTAGTAGA
Source organism: Eupristina koningsbergeri (assembly GCA_018907245.1). Taxonomy (NCBI): domain Eukaryota; kingdom Metazoa; phylum Arthropoda; class Insecta; order Hymenoptera; family Agaonidae; genus Eupristina; species Eupristina koningsbergeri. Next base: position 8,966 of record JACCHV010000765.1, on the reverse strand, counting down.
AAATTAAATTTAAAGTGTTGAAAAAGCGTTTTTATCTAGGTAAAGCTTATAGACATTGCTGTGTCACGGTTCAAACGCGGGCAGGTCTTGAAGCGAAAACATGCGCTAAAAATGATCTTGCGGGGACTATAAAAGCCAATCTTCATTATCATTCTATTGGTATTCATTCTTCCATTTGGCTAGATGGATCTAACTGAATTGTTCTGAGACCAAGCGCGGAGGCTTCTTCATTATTAATATCTCTGAATTTTTGAATTTGAATTTATTTCCTAGCTCATTGCACAAGATGGTAACTGGCAAAATAGATATTCACCTCTGTTTGCGCAGTATTTGTATTCTCTTCTCCTATCCGTAATTTGTGCTCAACCTCAATCAATGGCTCTGGTGATCCACGAAGAACCGGATCGAGACAGTTGCGTTAGTTAGCAAGCTTTGTGTTTTAACGTCTAAAACTTATTTTCAGGACAACAGGTAACAGAAGCAACTATTAGTGGATGGCTTTACATTGTGGTTGAATATGACTGGGAGGTTTTTAGGCATTTTAAG
>JACCHV010000759.1:0-11586 GCA_018907245.1 Eupristina koningsbergeri | reverse complement strand
TCTGGAATATCCGCCTGCGAAGCTGGTTTCTTTTCGGTCTGGCTTTCAACTTGGCGCATTCGCCGCAAAACATCGAATATCAAAAGAGGAAGCGGGCAGGTATACAGTCTCATCTCGTTATCAAATTTTGTCGCTGCGGGTCGCCACGTAAACTTTCACTCGTCATCGCGTCATCTCGAAACAAAACAGCAGGTAAACGGCATTGTTTCTAGTCACAGCGACATGATTTATAGCAAAATTTTTGCAAATCTTTTCGAAACATCCCACGCCTAAAACAAGTTTTCCAGGCAAAAGGGAGAAAAGTTTAGTCAAATTGCTAATCATAAAACTCAAAACATAAAATTTTATAGCCAGAATTCCTCGCCCAAAGCTGCAAAAAACGCAGCAATAATTAGAGGCCGCTTTTGTAACAGGTCTTTACGGAATCGTTTCCAGCAAAACACTTCTTTTCGCGGCCTACTTTCGCAAGCATTCGCTTTCGAAGTCGCATCCTATTCAAAACCCATTTTGGCTAAAAAGCTTTCGCGACAACGCTCACCTTTGAGTCGTGACGACTTGCCGCAGAACTTGCACACGAACGGCTTCAGCGCTGTATGCACCGAGCGGTGCTCGGCGAGATTGGAACGGAAGCGGAACGCTTTTGAGCAAATCTCGCATACGTAGTTTTTGTCCGCGTGGTAAGTTTGATTGTGTTGCTGCAGCATTCTGGCCGACTTGAAATCCAACTTGCAAGTGTCGCAGTTGAACGAAAAGTTACGCTCGTAGCCAGCCAACGTTTTGGTTGCGCCCGGGTCGAATTTGGCAAAGTCGACGAAAGTGGGAAGTAGTTTCGTGACCGCGGGCTGAGTGTCCGCCAATTTTCCCGACGCGTCGTCAAAGTCCGGATCACTGGCGTCGTCTGCCTCCGAGTTAGAGCGGGACTTTTTGACCGGCGTCGAATCGCCACTCAGAGTTGCAGTCGTGGTAGGCGACTGGCGCTTAGACGGCGAGGAATTTTGGTTGTTGAAGGAGCTGAAACAACAAATAAGTTTTGAGGCTTGAGGCTTGTGGAAATAGTCAAAAGTGTATGTAAGAGCATCTCCAGCTGCCGCTGAAGTGATCTAGTAACACTGTTTAGAGTTTGAGAGGAGTTCTAAAAGCCAATTTTGATTCTGTTCCTAGGCTAGTCTACAAAAACTAGGAGCGCCGAAAGCTGCGTTTAACCTTTTTATAAAGTCTTGTCTGTTTAGGCTATAAGCAATCGCGGTAATTGATGCTTTAAAAGACTAATTAGTACACAAAAAATTCCAGAGAACATAGTCTACATCCAACTGTAAGACGGCCCCTCTTTTTTCGTCTCTAATTCTGAGTGACTTCTGTAGAACTTAATCTGGTGCCCCAAATCCCCTTCTGGACACTAACACCTGCTGAAGCCAGACAGCCCGTTTGAGATGTTTCTGAATTGTCAGAAAACTTTTTGTATCACATGAATGCACAAAATTTGGACTTGTGCGAGACGTGTCCTGTAAAATAAACAAAAACATCCGATTGAAGGGCGGCCGCCAATAAACTGTCCGCAAAGAGTTTATTCTGTTAATGATTTTGGTGATGATCAAAAACTGATTCGGCCGCCGCTGGTAAACATTTGATTTCTAGGAAGAAGGAGTGAGAACGCAGTGAAGAAAAGATGTGTGAGAAAGCCACGGTAACGAAGCGCGCACGGAGGCAAGTCGTGCCTTGGCCACAAGAGCGGCTGGCAAAAGGTTTTACCGCAAGCCTGCGAAGTACAAAAGCTGCCTGGAAGTGCCTTGCTGACAGTGCGGTCTTAGCGCTAGAACGGACGAGTGGAATAACGAGAGACAGCTGGAGTACCCGTAGCTGACTCTCAGAAACTCGCTTACAATCGTCGCCGGCAATCGAAGGGTTTTAAAGCTGGCTTCTACACATTCACAAAATAAAAGACTGAGACAGCACGCGAGCCCGTAAAAGATGCACACAAAGTTTTTGTTTTCCCTCAGTCCTCACAAACCTAAGTTGCGACCAGCCTGATTCTTGTCGGATGCCCACCAAAAGGGAGGGCCAGATCCTGAAACTGTCTGCTGCCGCTGCAGTCGGGTGCAGTTGTCGTTGAGCAGTAGTGATGATGGCGCCGCTTGTTGCCAGTGGGCCCGATCCGCAGTTAGGTCGTGCCGACGCCGCTGTTGAGAATTCCGCTGCAGCCGCTTGCACTTGTGACAAAAGCATTTCGTCGTCGTCGGCCGGCGACAATGCAGCAGCAACTTTCGCCGTCGATGCGTCGTGGATTTGCGGCGACGCAGTTGAATAGGCAGCCGAAGGCGGGTTGTTGTTTGGGTCGGTAACGCCCATCTTTTCTGTTGGTGGCGCTGCTGGTGATAAAGGGATATCGGTGACGACTACTACTTGCGGCGAGTTTTCTGCTCTGATGTTTTCGCTGGTTGTAGTGGCGGTGGTAGTAGTGATAATGATAGAAGGAGTTGGAATGAAGGTGACGGTGCTTGTAGCGGTCAAGTTGTTGCCGGAAGTGCTACTTTGGTTGGGGACGCTTGCATAAGTGCTGCTATCAATTAAGACACTACCGTTGCTGCTGTTTTCAGTCGGACTCACATCGTAGTCGTTTTCCCCATCCTTGACAACGTCGGAGTCACTATTTTGGACGATGCTGGAGCCTCTGTTTACGAGCTCATCTTTGACCATGTCGTTCGTATAAGTCTTGTCAGCAGCGTTGTCACTCCCGGTAGTATTCTTAGTGACAACAATGCTGAGACGCTTGTCTCCGCTAGCAGTGATTGGGATCTCGTCAAAGACACTCTTTCTCATCACTACAACTTCTTGCATCTGTTGACTTGAGTGATAATTTTGAGCTGATTTAGGTCGTCCCTTCTTGGCGACACTTGTTGGAGGTTGTAGATGGCTTTGAGATGGATGATCCGGAGTGGTAGCCCGACGTAGGGTGACAGAACGCCGAGTAATGGTGAGGGGCTGACGACAGTGAATTGTGGAATCGCTGTTGTTGATGGGTCGGCGAGTCTGAAAAGCATAACTTTGAGTGTTGCTCAGCTATAAATCCAACTTTTAATCTTCACCTTCGCTAGCAATTTTAAACGAGACCAAATCAGAGCCACTAAAGCTCAGACGACAAGCATGTTTTAATTTCTCCCAGTGTAAAAGCGTGAAGGCACGATTGCGAGAGTTTCAGGTCTACTGTTTTCTCCTAGGTTATACACAAGAACCACGGTAAATTCAGAAGTCTTTTGCCCGCGCACCTACAAAACGAATTAGGCCAAGTTTTGTAAAGACGTTAAGAACACAAGGCGGTCTGTGGAGATGGTTGCCGACTGGACAAAAACGATGTAAAATTTGGACGATGAGGCCAGGAGACAGTTGGTTTAAATAGCGCCTAATTTCGGCAAAAGTCAAGACTGTCCAGGTGAATATGTTACGTAATCACTCAACATTTATCTCACTTCAAATAGAGCCAACTTTGTGTACAATACGGATTGATTTTCCTTCCTGCTTGGATGTTTCGCCGCAGTAGTGTAAAACAGAGCTGAGCGACGTCAGGCCCGCTTTTTAATCAAGGCTTTCGATTTGGGCTCTCTTCAACACCTAGGCGCCAATGGCTGCTTGGCTGATTATGAATCGCGCTAGCGGGCATGTGCCAAGCAAGACAGCCCGCCTTCCGCAACCCCCCGTTCGACCAGTTGTCGTTTCGCGCCTTTGCTGTTCGTGTCGCAGTGCAAAGTGCTTGTGCTCCAACTTTGCTCAAACTGTTCATCCGACTGTTTCGGTGTTTAATCCCATCTTAGCCAATAGACAAAATTTATTTTAATCCGCCTTTCACCCCCTGCCGCATTTGTGGACGCGCTCCTCGTCGCAGGACAGCCAGAAAGATTCGCAGTTGTTGCACGGTACTGATCGAATGATTTCCTGTCTTGTCGGCTCTGCTGCGCAAGACGCGCGGACGTCTCCGGAAACAGTACATCCTTTCTTTTTCCAGACTCTAGTTCACGCTTTAGAATTCGTTTTAAACGATGGAAAAGCGGTGCTAGATGCGGCGTTGTTGATTGTAAGATGGCGTTGAGGTGAAATGTTGCCGGAGACATGATAGATCAGCAAACGGCCTTTCGATCGTAGCTTCTGCAGTCACAAGCTTGTCTACGACAAACCGAGAGGGTTGGAAACCTTCTGAAGCAAAGAGCAACAGAGAAGACAGTCGGACAGCCGTGAATTAGTTTGTGGCAAGATCCCCGGACCAGCATTACTCAGTTTTTAAGTTTAAAAGCGCTGGCTCGCCCGGTGATTCTGCTTGTTTGTTAGATGACGCCTTATAAAAGAAAATCGACGGGAGAAACCGATTTTTCCGCTTCTGTATCAGAGACGCAGTAGAGGGAGGTATAAGCCGAAGACTGTCTTTGACAGGCGCTTTCCGTGGTTGACGAAGAAATGTGCTGTCTCTCCGGACTAGCTGCATTCAGGCTGGCCATGATGAAGCAGCACAGCTTACTCAGCTACGTGCATCCTCCTGAACCAGCTGCTCCCAGCTGGGTCCCAACTCAACTATACGGCTCGCTCTTTTCCAGGCAAACGCCGCTACTGCTCAATCAAGTGCGTCTCTTTATGGGCTTAATATAAAAGCATAAGCTATTGCAGGATCGATAAACTGGTAATTAACGAGCCCGGCTTTTACCTGCGGCATCTACAGGCTGATATGATTAAACTGAAAAAAGTGCCGCATGTTTTAACTACTCCTGTATGGTTTTGTTTAGGTGCCAAAACCAGCCTAAATTTATCTGTAAAATGCATGCTTGCGTCAGAACTGCTTAAACTCTACTTTTGAAACTTTGGACTTAAGTCTCTGCTCTGGAAAACCTTACTTTCAGGTGAGTAACGAACGACGAGGGCTTGTGGTTTGACGATCGCGTTTGATACGAGTGACTCGACATGCTTGAGACCAAAATCTGGCAAATTAATAAGTTTAAAATCTGAAAACTGTGTGTGGGCTTTTAAAATTGGAGTAAGGAACACGCGCAAACTATCCACAGTCGAATTCGACTGTCAACTAGAGCTGAACTCGATTGTAGCATACCAAAGAACAACAAGTTGAGGCTGCAAGACTGAACCTTTCGGCGCGTGACAGGCAAGGCCAAAGTTGCAGTCGCCTATTTCTTAGATTCAGCTGTAAAGCTTGTTAAAGCAAAACTTGAAATTTTTGAAATTTTCAAAATTGTGTAAAATTTATAATTTGTAGTCGTGAGGAACTTTCTGCATAAATTGTATGTTTGATAATCTCTAGATGCAAGCCTAGTTTCCGTACAAAAGTCAAAAACAACGTCGGCAGAAGAGAGACAAATCCAAATGCATTCGAGTGTGGATGTTGTAGTGCGTGAGTGGAGACAATTTCGGGGGCGCCGACTCACCCCCGACGACAACCACCAACATCCTTCAGCCTCCCGTCTTCTTCTGAATGTGCCGTTGATAGCGAGTTAATATTTTTGAGAGAAAACAGAGTAGGGACAAAAGGTGAAGGGAGATTACAGTTTTGAAAGCAGGACATTTTGTAGAGGCTGATTAGAGATTAAGAAAAGCCAGGAGCAAGGAGTGGACTGCAGGATTTTGGATTCGAATTTGTTGGATCAAAAACCTTCGAAGCAAACTTTTGGCCGGTACGTCAAAAAGATTGCAGGAACTGGGCAGATCAAGCCGACCACGCTGTTGCAAGGAAGCCCGAACTCAACCTGTTTCTAAAAACCTGCTGCTGAACCACAAAGAAACTCGAATCAGGTGAAAACACCTCTGGAGCACGGTCTCAGCTCGCCCACCTCACGACTTGCACAAATCAAAATAGTCCAATGTACAACAGTTAATCCTTGTTGTTTAACAAAATGCTCTACGTTCGCACTAACTCGGCCAGGCAGACAATGTTTTTAACTCAAAATCTCATCAGGTCGCTTTATTGTAACTAGAATCAATACAAAGAAACTTCGCAGTCACACAGTTTTTAACCAAAACTACCAATTAACAGTCTCCTGCTTTCATCTCAGACCCGGCACGCAGGCTTGCCTATTCATTCAAAATATCAATTCGCCATAATCATCGGCGGCAAATTCGACCCGCACAAACCGGACCCAAAAACACAAAAGCTTTTGCGGCCTACGGCATGTCTCGTCGTTTGCGGCCATCACGCTCGCCGTCGCTGTCGAACAGTCCTTACTGGTTTGCTCGCGGCTCCCGCACAACAATTTTGCTGCTTATTTTTGTCTTGCGAACAGGCACAGGAAGCGTGCGCCTCTGGCCACCCGGCCACATTGAAAACAGCCAAACGGTTGCGATGGCGCGGCACCGAAAATTTTGTACAGCGCTTGTGGGCGCGAGTATGTGCGGCAAGGAGTAGGGTTCCAGACATGCAAGGACGAAATCGAGCCAGCAAGATTGGGGTATAATTAGCGAAACTGGAGGGCGATTCGGGCAAAGTTACGTGGTTAAGGGATCAGATTTTGCGAGTAAATTCTAAAAACCCGGCGAATTATTGGCGACCGCGTGCAGCTTTTGGTTTCTGCAACTGAACAGACTTGTTCGCGGCGTCTCCCAAATCGAAAGAAGTAACAGTACCAGTAAACCGTTTTAATTATGTTATTTCCTGTAAACAGCTGAATAAAACAAAAAAACTACGTCTGTAAATGCCCAAGTTTTAATTCATATCTGGAATATTTTTAGGAGCACTTTGGCTGACAGAAACAACGGTTTCTCAAGTAAAGAGTTTAATGACAGAGCATTCGTGACGGACGCCATCCGCTTATTTGTACTTTTTGTCGCAAAAGCAAGCTGGATGCACATAAAGTAGGGGTTTCAAACTCCAAGCAGCCCCTGAGTTGGAAGCGTTTCAAAAAGCGTTTTGCAGTGCTCAGATGAGTTAGAATCGTGTGTCAGTTGTGGAAGGCAGTCTTTTAGACAAGAGGTTGATGACAGATATGGGATATAGAGCCGGTAAGTGTTAATGAGAAAAGAATGACCTGAGCACGAAACTGCACTCCAAGAGGTGCTAAACGAAACTTTGCTAAAGAACTTGGAGCTGAGTCAAACTAAAGAGACCCTGATGGGGTGTAAAACAAGCTGGACTTGGCGACCGTCTTTCAGCACGTCAACTAGTTGCTCTTTTAAGCAGGTTCTCTGAAGTAACACTATCAGCAGTAACGATGTCTATCGTACTTCTTCAGAACAACTTTTTAGTCCGCGCTAGCAGTTGCTTGCGCTCTTCAGCCAGTACTTGACGAGCTCTCCCGCCAGTGCGACCAGCCCCATCAAGCATATCGCTGACTCAGTCGGTTGTCGTTTGAACTAATTGCCATCAAAACGTCTGGTTTGCAGGTTGCAAGGCCAAGCAAAGGTAGCAAGAGCGTCTGCTGAGCGTAGCCAGAGAAAGTCGTATTTCATTAAAAAGACGATTACCACTCTAGGTGGTCAGTTCTGCTCATGCTTGAGCTTTCACTCGGACAATAATCATTCGCTGTGCCTCATGCATGTTGGGATGATAGGCTCACAGCTCGAGCTCAGAGCTTGTTTCCTAAGAGCCCATTTGCCAACTTACTGCTGCGGTTTCTGCCACCCGCCGTAGCGGAACTACGAAAGGTCTTTGAACTCTTTCGAATTACGCCGCACTTGATTAAGAACGTCGTCACTGCCCGCCCAGTTTAAATGTACTCTATCAAATCAGTGACAATGCTGACATTGCTTCGCTTGTTCCGGCTTTTCACGCAAGCTGTTTTTACTTAGCCTAAATCCCACCACTCAAAACGAAGAACAAAGTACATGGACATCAGTAGGCCGTTTGGTTTTTATTGGCTTAAATATGGCTGGCTCTAGAGAAGAGACATTGCAGATTCGCCCAGGAATTGACTATTGTCTCTGACAAGTGGACACTTGGTATTTATACAAGCCGCGTTCTTCTCACGAGCCAGCTTTTATGCATGCTCCTGATTTGAGCCCACCAAGCCACTTGATTTTGACGCGTCATTCACTCCGAGGCAACTCGGGGCCCAACGATGGGTCGAACTTGAATGGCCATTCCCGGTGGTAAACGCTGCTAGCTACTCCAACACAGCCCTATCGCTAAGCTTTCCGCGCAAAGTTCGTGTTATTTAGGATAGTTTTGGGTATCGTTATTACCAGATAAATTGTGCTACTACGTCTTTTTAATTGCAGCACTCTCTTCCATCAGAATGCTTGCCACCAAGTAGTGTGTAACTGATAACTCTTTCTTGGTGTTTGCGGACTAGCAACAAAGTGCGAGAGATATAATAAAAGAACCAATATTTAGCAAGCCTGCCAAAGGTGCAAAAGTTGTTTCGGTACTGCGGCGTTGAAGCTATTGCTGCTGGTCAATAGACGTGCCAGGTTTCAAAACTCGACTCCCCTACCCAAAAGTCTTAAATCGATCCTTCCCCGTACACATGAATTTCGATTCCTGGTCGTAAAATTGGCTCAGGAAGCTGCAACTTTCCCAAAGCAGCCCATTTAATGAATCCAACTCAGGCTGGGCAATTCGAACTCGTCATCTTCTCTCTGATGACGTTGAAACAGCAAAAGCAAGTGGTTGTTGCTAGTTGTTGTCTGGAAGATCTGGCCTGTTGTCGCCCGCCAAGTGGACTGTTTTCCGGGGTTAAGAAGCCTGGAGCCTCCTTACTGAGCAATGATCCGGGGCAAAGTGAATCAAGATTTAAAGCGGAGAAAGGCTAGTTTCAGCTTTGTGCGCCGTAAAATCCAATCCTCACAAATCGGCAGATTTGCTGGCTGGCAATGTTAGCTTTGCCGTTTCACTGTCCAGCCAACTTTTGCACCTTTGGCAGCCTTGCTAAATATTAATTGCTCCCTAATTATGGCTTTTGCACTTTAGCGTCAGTCTGGGAACACCAAGAAAAAGCTGTCTCAGCACCTATTTTATTACTCCTGGCTTAGGGACCAGCCCGAGGAGAGAACGAAAGGCTGCGAAAGGTTAGCACTGTCATTGGCAAACGCCACCTAATGAATCAATAGGAGGACGTGCAGTTCCTACAGACCAACTGTAATTAAGCTAGTTGTGACGAAACAGCACCACTTACTTGGTCGCGCACATTCTCTGGGGGTCAACCGCTATTAAGCTAGGTTCGAACCCGCTGGGCCGTCCGCCCCTCCCCCTCGAGCGAACGCTGCTACTACTTGACCAAACACGTCTCCCCGTCTTTAGCGCTTGCAAGCTTTATTTCGAGCACAAGCGTTTCAACGAAAGAGTTGTGTAATTTAAGAAAACATGGTAGCACCATTTGTCTGACAATAACGGCACGGAAAACTGCCCCAGAGCAAAACAAACTTTTTGTGCGGACAGCTCGACGATATTGATAGCTGTATCTACGCCAGAGAGCTTGACTATATGTGGTGCTGTCACCAGCCTTAGTGGGTAGCTTTGGCCGCAGCAAGTAAATTGATTGGCAGCTATGATTTGGAAAACAAAAGAATGGTCGTGCAGAGTCGGCACAAACGAGGTCAGATTTTGCATCTGGTTTTGCTTGAAAGACCATAACGCAAGATCAGCACTAGTTCCAGCCAATCATATCAAACCCTCAAATTCGGAGTGTATGCGCCGGTTATTGCAAAGGCGAAACAAGCGCCAGTGCCACGCGCACTTGCTTTCAAAACAAACGCATCCGAGGAGAGTAGGCCACTCGAATTGCTTCAAAATGCGTCAATTATTTTGACAGTTTAGAGAAACGATTTTTACGCTTGCCGCCAAAACTTAACGCCTGCTTCCCGCATAAAAATGCTGTAATTAGGATTGTAATCAATCTGTTCGCAAGCGGCGACTTTATTCAGTCTCTAATTACAACTCGTTCACAAACATTTCCCGACCGATGGCCATTTACAGTCGTCGCAAAAATAGCGGCCGGCGGCTGCGACGACGGCTGTATTGCGAATGTCATCCACGCTTTCTGAGCACCCGCTCGCTTCCCTCCTTTTACAGGCCACTTTTTTCTACTTTCCAATTTCAAGTATTGGCTGTTGCCGTCGTTGAATGCGTACAAAAAGGCCTCATACAGACTCAACGATGCGGTGTGAGAGGGCCGCCGCTGCCGCCGGCGCGAGGAGCTTTTGTAAAAGCCTAAGCAAAAGTGGATTTAATGCGTGCTGGACATGCACCCCATGTAGAGTGCCGTCGTTATCGTCGTCGACTCGTCCACCCTCCAAACAACAACGCCCAATTTAATATTCTTTCCCGCTTCACACTCATCGACTCCATCGATTCACACTCTACAGCAGTTTAATTTGGACAACAAGATTCGATTGTACCGGCGGTAGCAACAAGTACGTCTAGTTGGCAAAACTTTCAGAAAACATGGCCACAACGACTGCGGAACCGAGCTTGCTGATTTTGCGTCTACTGAAAGCATAAATAAAGTTTGCCGTGAGCTTAAGTGCTTTTAATCTGCGGCTGTCATTCCGAAGGTTGCTGCACGCCTAGTGAGTCGTGTTGTAAGTTTTTGATAAAAGGTGCTCACTTCGAAGCCCCTAGCAAGCAGGTCTTGAGTTGTGAGTGCCTAAGGTCAAGATCGGCATTTTAGGACGTTGGATGGATAGACCTCGGGCACAATCCGCAAAACTTGCTACGCATGTTGTGAAGACTAGAACTGTATGGCTTAACAAGAACCAGCTACCCTGGTGTTTCCATGCTGAAACCAGCTATTTCAAAAGTGTCATTTCTCAGATTTATCGTGCAAAGTTCGTGAAAAGTTTAAATTGTTCTGTTTTCCTTTCGTAAACTTCCGGCCCGTAATCTTTATACAAACCAGCAAGATTGGTGGCAAAAACTGTAAACTTTCCCGGTAACGAGCCACTGCCAACAAACTGGCCATTAGGTGCGGCGAAGTCCTGGCGACGGAAAGATTATACAAATGGCTAACGAGTGAATAAATGAGTTCATTAACGATTGGTGGCAGCAGAGTGCGAGTGAAACTGCTCGCTACGGACAAGCAAATTCTGTATGGCTTGCACTAAAGCTTCGGTATACTCAAGTTTATTGCAGTTACTTGAAGTATATGGTACAAGTTTTGAAGTAGAGTTATTCAAAGAGTAGGTTGCAGGCAAGAATGATGCGATTGAATCTGAACTAGTCTTGAAACTCGAAGGGACCTCAAAGCGGTCGTAGAGAGGAAATGGATGGCTAGCACTACGCGGTCCACTGTATCATTCGTTAATCTTCAAAAGAACCGGCCGATCGAAAGGTTAGACCGGATGGGTAGATGTCGGAGGGGCTGAAAGCTGGCGACGAATAAGGAACGCAACGGAAACTCAGAAAGAGCCGACATGACCGCGAACACCAAATCAAACTCACATAGACAAACGTCTGTTAGTGATACGCTCAATTTCGTGCATCTGCAGACGACGGTTTCGGTGCTGGATGTAGCAGAGAAGAGTAATGAAGAGCAAAGGTGCGCCAAACACAAATATAATGAATGGCATGTAGATGTAGTTGCCCATTTGAAAGCTGAGAGATTCGGTGTCGTTGGTATGCATATACTGCATTTTGTTAGCCAGGCAACGATAGTAGTGATAACTTCG
>JACCHV010000757.1:0-13179 GCA_018907245.1 Eupristina koningsbergeri | reverse complement strand
CTGTGTGCTTCCTTTCTGCTTTTCTTATTCATTTTTACTTGTTTATCTTCAACAAGTGTCAAAAATCACTTGTTTTAAAAAAATTTAACATTTTTTGATTTTGTTTTGTTGGGGTTTTACTGGGCAAGTTGGGCCGTGACGAATTTAGAAGCCTGAGCAGTTCGGTCGCACCAAGGAAGCCAGATCAGCTCGGCTGGACAGAATTGGTTGAGGAGTTGCACGTTTTATTTGCTCCAGTGCGATCGAAATTCAGCAGACTTCAGAGAGTGTTTACACTACGTCAAGCACACGATCAATCGGACTGGGTTTTCTTCGAGGAAGTTAATCGCGCGGTTGAAATGGCAGATAAGCCATGGGACCTGGACTACGTTAAGTGCGTCGTGTTCGGGTTGGGATCAAAGGACAAGAAAGCGCGCGATTGGGCTCAGGAGTGGCTGGAAAAGAGAGAGAGAGACAACGTTTAGATCACTGTCAAGGAATTCAAGCAGAGAATCAGAGACGAGGAACTCCGACGCAAGACCGAATCGTCGCCGTGTTGCGATGCTGGTCGATTAGCTGCATTCAAGGGTAAATTTCAATATAGTAAAATTTCAACAACAAAGGAGTGCGGCTTATGTGGTTCTATGCGACATCCGAGGTCCGAATTCAAATTCAGGCTCTCAAAATGCAACAAATGCAAGAAGGAGGGCCACCTTTCCAAGGTCTGCAGAAGTTCAAGATATACTAATAAGGACGTCAAACATGTCAACACAAACTTTGTGCAAATACACCACGCAGAGCCGACTGAAAAGCCAATCCAGGAACTATGGAGGTGCAGAGTAACCAAGATGCTCCGGATGGAGGTTCAGGAAGCTTCCGTTCCCTTCAAGTCTGTGGCGCCGGAACAAATTCCGCCCAAAGAAATCAAGGTAATAATTAACGGTCAACCTATCACATTTTTAGCTGACTCGGGCGCAGATCAATCAATGATGTCCGCAACCACGTCGGAATTGTGCGGAAAACCTCAGGTGGATTTAACAAAAGCTCTGGGAGTTGCATTCATGGGCAACACATTTCCACTACGAGGCAAGTGCTGGGTACAGATAACGATCGGCTCGCGCACTACACAAATCAAAACCTACGTAGTGGACGGGGAGTGCTCCGACATCCTAAGAAGGCCAGAGCTTGATCAACTGGGGGTTTGGGAGGCATTCTCCGAAACAATCGACAAAATTCATGTGGCAACTTCAGTGCAAATGCCACAAACCGTCGAACAAAACCACAAAATAGTTGAATATTCAAACCAATCTTCCAGCAAGAAGTCGCGGACTCCAGGTCTCGCGTTAAAAGTGAAGAACCTTAGCTACAAATCCGCGTGAAGCACACGTTGAACTCGTCTACATTCCGACAAGACCGCTACCAGTCCGAAGCGGAACCAATCACAACGAAGAATTGGAGCGTCTGCTATCGCTAGGCGCAATCAGGCCGGTCGACTTCCGCCACTGGGGCCAGCGCCAATCGTCGGTGCGTTAAGAATTTGAAAAAAACGGACTAGCTCGAGTTTTTTTGCTCAGACTTTCAACAGTCTACTGATGCACTCGCAGACTGCAAAGTATCCGCTGCCGATCCGGATCACGTGTTCGAAACGCTGAATGGAGCAAAAATCTTTTCGGTTATCGATCTGGCGGATGCATACCTGCAGCTAGAGCTCGACCCCGAGTCGAGAAAGCTCGCCACAATCATCACTCATCGTGGTTTATTTCAATATCAACGACTACCCTTCGGTATAAAATCAGCTCCAGGACTGTTTCAAAAGACAATCGACAAAATCCTATCCGGAATTCCAGGAGTTCAACTGTATCTTGACGACGTCATAATCGCTTCCGCAACAACAGAAGATTACTACAAAACGTTAAACGTCCTATTTCAACGCTTTAGCCAGCATGGCCTTCGGCTCAAACGCGAAAAAGTCAACTTATTCATGAAGCAACTTAAGTTCTTGAGTAGGGTGGTAGATGAGCATGGAACACGTCCAAACCCAGAGAAGACGGCTGCAATCGCCGAGATGCCTGTACCCAAGAACATCAGCGAACTTCGGTCCTTCTTAGGCGCAGCCAACTATTATGGCAAATTTGTTCGCAACATCGCCAAATTAAGAATTCCATTGGACGACCTACTAAAGAAAAACACGGTTTTCACACTGGCGCCAAGATGCAACCAAGCGTTCGACGAGATCAAGCGCATTCTGTGTTCAGATCTATTGCTCACGCATTTCGACCCGAGCATGCCAATCACTGTGGCAGCCGACGCGTCACAGTACGGCATCGGCGCGACTATAAGCCACACCTATCCAGATGGGAAAATCAAAATCATCGAGCACGCATCACGCACGCTTACGGAAGCTGAAAGGAACTACGGTCAAATCGAAAAAGAGGGCTTGGCGCTGGTCTTTGCAGTAAAAAAGTTCCACCGTATGCTATACGAGCGGAAGTTCACGCTCCTGACAGACCATCACCCTCTGCTGGCAATTTTCTGGTTTCGAAGGCAGGCGAGTTCCCAGTAGACACCGTCAGTCTCGTCTACAGATGTTGGGCTATTTATAAAACAGCTTTTTAACTTTACTTTTCGACATGTTAACACCAAAGATTTCGGCCAGGCAGACGTACTGTCACGACTGATCCGCGACTACCCAAGAGACGAGGACGAGGTGGTGATAGCAAGTCTCGGAGCGGACCTTCCAGACGACGAAGTGATATCGAGTCAACTTCGCAACCTGGTAGTCACGCCAGACAACATCAGAAAAGTCACTGCGGAGAATCCAACCCTCCAACTGGTCCTCAAATTTATCAGAGAAGGCTGGCCAAAAACGACACAAAACAAAGCCGCAGCAGCTTTCTTTACGCTTAAACTAAGGCTAGAAGAAAGAGACGGGATCATTCTTCTGGACGAAAGAGTGGTAATTCCTAAAGCTTTACAACTTTCAGTTTTAGACACGTTGCACAAAGACCATCCGGGCATGACACGCATGAAGGCTCTGGCACGTCAACACGTCTATTGGCCTGGAATCAGCTCACAGATCCACTCATTTGTCAGAAAGTGTGAAACCTGCGCTCAAACGGCAAAGAATCCAGTCAAAGCCAAGCTGGCGCAATGGCCCGCGGAAACAGAACCATGGCGTCGCATTCACATGGATTTCGCAGGTCCAGTTGACGGCCGCACATTTTTGGTATGTGTGGACGCCTACTCCAAGTGGCCGGGACATTCACGCTATGAAATCAAACAAGCACCAGAGCTACGCTTGTGAGGTCATTCAAAAAATCCATGCGCTTGCTGGGGATACCGACCCCATGCGTAACAGATAACGGAACCCAGTTTACAAGTAAAACCTTTAAACACTTCTGTTCTAGCCTCGGAATTCAACACCTCACGTCCGCACCATACCATCCGCAGAGCAACGGTCAGGCGGAGCGATTCGTGGACACATGGAAGCGCTCTCTTAAACAAGTCAAGCTGGAAAAAAAGTCTACAGCCGAAGCGATACGCCAGTTTCTCGCGGCATACCGTTCGACTCCAAACGCCGCAATCGGAGGCAAGACTCCGGCCGAATTATTCATAGGCCGAGAGTTCTCGACGTCGCTGAAGCGCCTTTTTCCGGAGGGAAGACGGGCGCCGAACGAGCCATCCAAGTACCGACAGAACGCAGATCGTAACTTTAACAAGCATCACGGCGCCAAAGACAGGAAGTTTGACGTAGGTCAACAAGTCTACTATAAGCTTTTCGATCGGGGTTCTGAAAAATGGGAAAAGGAGCTAATAACGAGCCGTCGAGGTTCCGTCATGTTTCAGATACAAGACGCTCGTGGCAAGACGCAAACGCGTCACAAAAATCAGTTACGACAAGCAGAAAAAGTTCGCGACCAAGAACATAGGCCAACCCGGCCAGACAGGGTTGCGCGTAGCCCCTGTGTCCCCCCAAAGCCTTGGGTTCGATCAGAGACGAAAAAGGCTTCCGAGCCGTTTGGTGGTGAGACCTCACGCCATAATAATACTACGCTTTATAGAAAAGAGGAAAAATCTAGCCCCAACTAACTTTTGAACAAATTTCCCATATCTTTTCTGTTTGTTATGTCAACTTCGTAATATGGTTTTCAATTGTTTTCTATTGCACATCCAAGTAGGGACACCGATAACACCAAACCTGTGCCGAGACGGTGCATTCCAAAATCGCAACACGCCTCATCAATCGGACAAGGGTGACAGAGTGCTTCGGGTCGGAGTTCACACCCAGACAAGCGGCACTCGCATTTTAATCGCGTACCTTAAGGAGAAACGCTGGTAGACCTCAGAGCGAGCGTACTGAGGAGTTCACACTTATCAAACGCAAAGCTCCCCAGTCTTTCCTTCCCGTCCAAGTAGGCAGATTCTATATACACCGTCAAAGACGCTTTCGAGAAAGGGAGGTGTTGGAGCCGTTCAAAGGCTCTCGGGTCTCGAACGGAATGCTTGGGGCGAAAGCGCCTAGCGCAGCCCTAAGCCAATGAGTTCACTTTAGTTTTTTAGTTTTGTTTTCACTCTTAGCTTAATAAAGCACTCAACCACGAAATCGGACTTTGCGTGTATTGGGGATTGATTATATCTCGTGTTACCTAGTAGACATAGCCACGTAATGCCTCGTACAAGATCTCAGGCAGCCGAAGAACCTGAGGATCACAACATGTTTTTAATCCAAAAAACTTTTAGAAATTGCAGGCTACTTTTAATCAATTTAAATAAGTTTACAACTTCTACTATCGAGACTTTCCTGATCCTGCTTGTGTTCCTATTTTATTTGCAAACATGCATAAAAGCAATGCAAGGCTATAATTCTGCACATGTCACTACAAGCATCTGTTGTATAGGTCAACCAAAAAGACGTATCTTATTTTTTTGTGGATCCAAGGCATCAAAGTCAGTTGTGATTAAACACTAACAACTTAATAATTGCACATTCACTCAAATCAGTTTCGTGGATTCCATTTTCGATTCTACGCATGTGATTGATTAAGCAAATACTGTTAGTCATTCAGCTAAACACATTTCTCCTTATTTTGCTTTAATAATTAAAGTTATGTTTTTTTTTTACAGAAAATTTGTTTCTCGTCCATAAACCATTTTCTTTATTAAAAAGTTTTCTCCCAAAAAGTACATAATTTTTACTTGGTGCATTCTGAATTTATATAGAAATGAAAAAAACGCAGAGGAGAAGAGTATCCGAAAGAAAGTTGATAGAAATAGATCTTATGAAATTTTTGAATTGTTTTGCCAGATTTTAAGCACTAGAATGTTTGTAAAAAATTTTAAAAAAATAACTGGCTCTGAAAAACGGCTTTTTTTAAACTAGGAAGTCAGCTTTATTTTTGTCCAACAACATGACGTTATTTTAAAGCAAACAATCATTAAAATTTTAAATTAAATTTAAGTTTTGTATGAAAAAACGAAAAAAACAAAAAATTGTGTTCGAAACGTCTCTTTTTAAGAGACGAAAAGACCAGAACAGTGGAAAATTTGTTTTTTGTGAGCGCAGAAATAGTCCAATACAAACAAATCGTCCAAAATATGTCCCTACATTTAGCAAAGATGTAATCTGAAAAAGAGTAAGAGATTGAATTCGCGACAATTAGGGGGACGAATTCATACAGTTAGTTCCCATAGCAAACGAATGCTAGAAAGAAGAAAAACTTGCTGCAAAAACTGACTGTAACTGTAATTTCTTTCTCCTTTCATCACTTCGCAAATTCTTTGCGTCGGCATTCGGAGAGTTTTGATTACGACACGAATATTGATCAAAATAGTTATAGAAACAAAAAACAAAGTGCCCAAAATTTAAAAAAAACAACAAGGACGAAAGACTACTGATGCAAGCAACTGGCAGATCTAAGCAAAAGATTGATTTTGTCAAAAATCTAAATTACAGAAAAATTTAATTTTATATCTAAAAAGACTAAAAAACAACCATTGAGGAATGAAGTTGTTTAAAGTTGTATCCAAAAACGTTTTTTTCATAATGCTTATTTTGTAAACCTTGCCGCATAGTATTTCTGGCAAAATTTTAATTATTCTTAATAGCAAAAGTTTCTTTTTAACTTGTTATTTTTGGTAAAGCCTAACAATTGAGTTTTTTTAATTACAAAACTATAAAAAAAACAGAGATCTCTGATTTAAAAACTTTTTACTTTAGTTAATGTTAGATTTTATAAAAGTTTTTTTTTACATTTGTAAAAAATCAAGGTTACAATTTACTTCATCTTTTTTGTTGTAATGTTTCGTGCTAATAGGACAAGATATCATTAACTAACACCTTCTAACAATCAAGATTACACATAAAAAGAGCCCGATCACTCAGACATCACTTGAGTGTATAAAACACAGACGGCAAAGGGATATTTAGTGGGAAAGAGAATGGGATAAGATCACCAATCAACCAGTATTCGCTACACCCTTTACCACGAAAGAAAACTAGCAAGCTAACAACTATCTACGAACTCTGAATTGTATCCTTACTCTAAAGAACCTGTTATTCTATTAGTTATACTAGTAGGATAAGTTTTTGTGAGATCAATCGGACTTGACCATTCAATTCAACAACATCAGTCACAACATCAATATTAAAATAAATTTTATCAAAAACTAAATTCTAAATGTTATGAAACAAACCAATTGTTGTGACTGATAGTGGTGATTTGAGTGATCGAGTCCAAATTGTTTCACAACAGTTTATTTCTATTAGAATAACTAATAGAATAGACAGGTTCAAGTAGTGAAGTACAACAAGAGGCTAGGTGATCGTAGTTGGAGTTGTTAGTTTCCTTCTTGGTGAAGGTTATAGCTTCTGATCGAATCAAAGACGCTTTCCTCCTCCTTTTGTCCCCCTTAAATGTCTTTCCTAATGGCCTGCCCTTTTGCGCAAACAAGATCGTTATTCAATCTGTCCCGAAGTGTTGAGTAATAATGTTAAAGGATGTCTCTAGTTGTGTGGTCCGATGAGAACGTGTTAAATGCACAAATCAAATCCAAATGGTGGCGCTTTCAATACCATGTCAACATTAAAATAACATGTAAATTTGAATAAAAAATTAGAGAGTTCAGGGTGGTGGCGCTTTTGCTGCTACGCCAAATTAACAGAGACAAAAGATTATGGTTGTGACATATTTGTCACAACACCAATGTTAGATAACAACATCTTTGTAAATACAGACGACAAACGGTTAGACAATATAATGCTTTTTGTTTCCTATACTTATCTTCGCATGCCCATCAATACAGGGCTTTTATCGAAGCACCAACAGAGTCGAATCTTGCATGGAAAACCTTTACATAAAATTGACTGTAGTCTGAGAGAAGAAATAGATATAAAGGATGTGCGAAAAAGTAAGTTAATTAATTTTTAATTAATTTTTGATACAAATTCTTTTGTGCAGTCTCATAAGTGATGAATTGTTTGTTTGTGTTGTTATTAGTCAAGAGTAATTTTAAAAAGCATGGACAAAAAATTTTTGTCTTTAGAAAGCCTTTACATCTAAAAATAATATGAATAGGGCTTAGACTTAACATCAGAAATCGTTCAGTGGTTGCGATTTTAGCATTAGTATTCCAATACTAAAAGATCGGTTTTTTTGGGTATTTTAATTAATATGAACACTTAATTTATTTTTTCTATGTTTATATTGATCAACGCTTGTATAATTTAAAATTTTTAGTACCCATACCCAAATAATATTTTTAATGAACTGATTTCATAACGTGGTATTGCAATGACAATATTAAATCTTTCTAATTATTTTTTCAATTAAACTTAAGATTTAAATGCCAAAGTCTTAGAAATAAAGTTAATGAAGAAGTTGCAAACAAAGATTTGAAAGATCTAATTATTGTCTAAGCAAGTAAACAAATGCTTGTGAGTTTAATATAATTTTGAGTAATCAATAAAATTTAAATTCTAAAAACTGTTTTTTGGTTGCACAGTTTACATTTTAAGTTATTGTTTACTTTTGCCAAACAATGTTCGGCGACAAAAGTCATTATAGTTTAGATTTTTTAAAAAACCGAAAAATATTGTGCTTTCATGCATGAATGTATTTTGTACTTTGTTTTTGACAAATACAATATTTTCACGCAAACATAAAAAAAAATTTGACAATATGATCGCTTTTGATCCTTACGATTACAAGCATTAAATAATTAGAATAATTACGGACAAAAAATCGCACTGCTCTGGCATAATCCAAAACTAACTAAAAAATGACCAGACCAAACTTTTTGTTCTACGCTTGCAGTAACCATAAAAACGCAACTTGTATCCAACTGTGTCTAAGAATTTTTGTGCTATTACAATACTCTTTGACCTATACTTGCTATTCTATGGGAAGGCATTCTGCTTTCCTAATAATAAAGCAATAGATAGTGCTTTAAATTTTTTAAAGTTTTCTTTTACTGGACAATAAGACTAGGTTTTTCTTTAATTCTATAACAATCTTGCAGTCTTTTAGGCTGTCTAACTATTCATTTTAAATCGTTTTTGCTTTTAATATATCGACTAATCGATCAATTGAGTTAAAATTACGTTTAAAATCAACTGTTCACAACAATTTTACTTAAAAAATGATCTGCTCTGTTGTTTAAGGGCAATTCCCTAAAATCATCGAAATCATTAACAACATTTTAATTTTTGATTTACTCGCATCAAGGACTTTACTTTGCCCAAGGAGGAAACAAGCCTGAAGGCTGTCGACAATGCCTGCTGTTTGTTGCGCGAACGACTTCTTTGTCGGTCAATCGAAAAGAACGACGCTGTTTCTTAAACCTAAATCTACAGGCTTGTCGAGACACAGTTTACTTGATTGCTCACGTTTACTCAACACAACTCCACACAGCTAGACTCGAACCCTACTGTGCGAGCTTGTTTTTTTGAGTGAATGTCGCTGTCAATTAACCAAACACGTCCTTTAATGACATTTCATAAAGAAAATATTGTAAATATTAAGCAAAATGTCGAACAGAATTTTTGTATTGTAACTTTGTTAACAAAAAATGACTTTTTGTATTACTTATTGCACGTTAAATTTGATGTTTGATTTACAAAGTTGTAGTGGCATTATTACTAGTTTAGTTGAAATTTGGTAACATTAAAGTTAGTTCAAATGTAGGCACTTACCTTATATTTTCAAGTAAGGGCAAATTGTATAAAAGAAAATAGGTATTTTGCGTAAGATTTTTGCTAAAATTTTCTGGAATGACCTGACTATTGTAAAAATATTTAAACCAGTCAATCTAAATCTTTTATTAGCTAATATCTTAAAAATTAAACCTACAACGGGAATATTATGAGTTTGTAGTTGGTGTGTGGTTGAATAGAAACTTACTTCTATTGGATTAGAATGCTCAAATTCATGCATTATTCCAGCAAGCTTACGTTCAAATTCAGCTACTTTTACGACTTCTTCCCAAATGTTGTGATTCTCTACAGCATTGTTCGATTCTTCATTTAGGGATTTGAACAGACGAAATACGTAGAGTCGTAAGGCTGAATTTTGTTTAAAGTAAACTAAACAAAGCTTGAAAAATACCATCTATTGCACGATTTCCTTTAGAGTACAGCTTATAATCAAAAACGATCAAATCAGGAGCTTTAATTTTAAAAGTGTTGTCGTAATCGAGATCGACTTCAATTTTAAAAAACACGCTTTCGCCCGTTAAATATTGCACATGTTTAATAGCTGCGGTTAAATCAAATTTGTAAGGATTCCAACTTTTATGGTTTAAAAGTGGACAATCACCCATTGCCTTAAACTTTGCTTTATTTTCGAACAAAAATACAAACCCAAATGTTTTCGCGCACTATATACGTCGCTTTTTGAGCTTCATTCAAACTATTCAAGCACTTTTCTTTAAATATAATCATTTTTTTTACAGCCGACGAAGCTATACCATTATTGTCTCTTAGGATAGCTGAAGTTGTGATATAAAATGATAGTAGTATTTTTTAGAAGTTTTTTTTTTTTCAAAAATAAACTATTAAATTGTTGAAACTTGAATTTAAAAATTTTAATTAGTCAAACAATACTTAAGTAACCTAAAAACCCAAAAAAAATTTCTATGAACTAAGTTTAATTATTTTATATTGAATCATTTGCAAATTTTTTTAACGAAGTTGAAAAAAATTCATTATATAACGCACAAAGTTATTGTCTAGTATTAATCACCGTGTATACGTTATCAAATTAAATCAAATCTACTACTCTGTCAACAACCTTTGGCTATATGTTTGGTCAATGCTGTTCAAAGAGATTTGCACGGTGTTAAAGCTGAAATTGTAAAAAAGACGACAAACAATTTTTTGTAAATGTTGATATTGCAATGAATCAATGCAAGTAAAAGACAAAATATTTGCAAAAAAAATTTTTTAAACTTTACTTTAAAAGGCAAACGTTTGAATCCTAAGACTCAATTTTTTACAATTTATTATAAAAACTTATGAAGCAACTTAGTGCTTTCAAAGCACAATCACAACTAGACTTTGGCCATTTAAACTTTACACGTTTTTTATTTCAAAATATTTGTCGGTAAAAAAATAAAAACTACCCTAAAATTCTCAAAAATTTTTCTCTCGGTAATTTCATTTGTATAAAAACTAAGTTTTAAAAGCACTTTTTTTATAAAATGTAAATGTTTTGGTAAAAACATTTGGCATATTAAAAAAATCAACAAAGTAATAACAAACTGATTTGAAAAGTATTCTTCATATTTTGACTGACAAAACGCGCAGTTCAATCGAATTCAAACATTAAAATTCGAACTGTTTAAAAATTTTAATTAATTAAAATTTTAAATTTTTAACTTACATTTGGAACAAGTCTAAATTTTAGAGCTTGGCTTTGTGTTTAATTGTTGGAGGAAACTCGTCTTAAGTTTACGTTTAAATATCAACTTAATTAACAGTGTAATAGTGAATTAAATTTAAACTTAGATGTGGTCTCAGCTAAAGCCTAGTGCAAATTTAAACCTAAAATTTACTTTGAATTCAAGTTTAAGTTTAGCAATCGATTAAGCGCAAATAGAGACCAAATAACCTATTAAGAATTTAAATTTCAAACTTAATTCCAAGCTTGAATTTCGATAAATATTTGCATGTAATTTCTTTTAAATGTAACAAAAGAAGTATTTATAAAGTTCATTGCATTTATCAGTAGTTATTATGGTTTGCCTGATTATGTTTGCAGCTTTTCTAAGCTTATTTTACTATTTTATTTTAATTGTTAGCGGACAAATACCAGTTGTAACAGAGAAAATGGTAAAAGTGCAGACTTTTAGTATTACAAGTTTTAATGTAGCTACAAATCTAGGCCTAGTTCTTTGCATTACAAAAAGGATACGTAATCGAAAGTTACAGTTGTCAATTGGACGTTGTATTGTAAAAATTAGCATAATTAAAAAGAATGAAAAAAATTTATAAAATTTTAGTCTCATATTTATAAAAATTAAATTGTCTATGAAAAAGCAAAATAAGACAAAGATTTGCTAAAACCTACCTTGTCGTTGTCGATAAGCTTTTTGAGTTAAAGTTAAAATAGGGGAAAAATTTATTCGACTATTTTTATGCAAGTCAATATAGTTCCTACATGCAAATTCATAGAAATTGTGACACGGATTTTTACAGTAATTCACTGAGTCATAAAACATTTCATAGTATTGCTCGTCATCCACCGTAACCAGAGTTTTACTGATGAAAACTGTGTCATTTGTTAATGAATGATTTAAGCAATAAGAGCCGTAAACGACCTTTTTTTAAAAATATTTACTCTTTGTTCTGGGAGATGAAAGCTAATTCACACGACAAATCGCATAAAAGTTGCAAAATCCTAATTGAAAAACTGCTGTACTCATCAAAATCGTAATTTTTCGGCAATTATAAATTTCTACTTAGACATTAAAAATTCCTTAAGATCAATATTTCCTACTAAGTTCTAGTTAATTAAACAATTCTATTTAAACAGCTTTTGCATTTTTACGAGTGTAGAACAGTTGTGTTGTTCTTTCTCTTTTCTCTTAAAATTGTCTCGATAAAGCAAATTAAGTTTTTGATAACTCATGTTGTCACAGATGCAAAGAATTATGCTTGTATCGGTAATTACATAGCCATGAAAACATTCATTTAAGCAGTTACTGATAGTTAAAACGTTCAATGTGTAATTAATTCGTTCACAACTGTGACTAGCCGACTGAGAACATGTTTAAAATAAAATTTGTCATCCTGAAAACCTTTGAAACAAAAATAACAACATCCGCGCATCCACTGAAATATACAGTGCGGGACATAAATATAACTACACCCCAAATTTTGCAGGTTTAACATGAAGTTGGTAATAATGTTAATTCGAAAACTATCCTATCTTGTAGAGAATGTTTTAAAATGGTATTCCAATTAAACAAATTAAAAATTTAAAGGGTTTAAAAAATTTTTTTTGAGGTTTATTTTTTGAAGTGTGACATAAATGTAACTACACTTCACATTTTTACTTCTTTTATTTCATTTTTATTCATTTTATTCATTTTTTTTTGCTTTTTTAGTATTATGTCCCGTGGAAGCAGCCTTACCAGAGGCATGAGCCGAGCAAATTGTTGCCTATCGCACCGTTGGCCTAAGTTACGGGGAGATCACGGGTGGTGTACAGAAAGTTTCTCTGCCAAGACTTAGCTCTGGTACCCCCAAAAAACGTAAAGGTCGACCTCGAAAACTAAGCAAGTGCGAAGAGCAGGCCATCGTTCCAAAAGCATCCAACGAATCAAGGACAGCGGCCCGAATAGGCCATAAACTTAAGTTGGATGTTTCCTTAAGAACGATTCTGAGGGTCATTCGTCGTAATCAAACCATTGTTAGGAGAAGAAGGAAAAAGGTCCCCTGGTTGACCATAAAGCATAAGTAGAGAAGAGTTGAATTTGCCGAAGAAAATTATAATAGAGATGGGGCAAATGTGAGTTTGAGGTTGTTTTAGGAGGTCCAACTTTTCGATGTTTAGGTAATTTTTAGCGACGAAAAAAAATTTAACTTAGATGGGCCGGATGGCTTTAGAAGCTACTGGCATAACCTCTAGAAAAAGCCCCTAACTTTTTCACGTCGAAATTTTGGTGGCGGATCAGTCATGGTAGGTTTAAAAGGGCTATTTA